>PVKY010004303.1:0-19553 GCA_004027775.1 Bradypus variegatus
CCTGTCACTTCTACCTTCAAAACATATCCTAAATCTTACCACTTCTCCCCATCTCCACCTCTGCCACCCTCATCCAAATTCCTAATGCATCTCACAACAGGGCCTTGGCTAGGGCCCCCTGGCTGGGCCCACTGCTCTCCTCCCACTCTATAATCAAACATTCTCTACTCATGGCTTGAGACAATCTAAAAAAAAGTCACTCCCCAGCTCAAAACATTCCCATGGCATTTAGAATAAAATGTAAGCTCCCACCTGACTTACACAGTGCTGTTTGATTGGCCCCCTCTTCCCCCTGACTTTTCCATATACCAGTCTCCCTATAAAACAAGGGAGACAACACAGTCTCCAGCTATAACAACCTTCCTGAAGGGTCTCAAGGTGCCATGCTTGTTCCTGACTAGGGACCTCTGCATGAGCTTGCTGTGCTCCATTCTTGACTGATTTACAATGTGGCCTTCCCTGACTCCCCAGCCTAATGGAGCCCCCCAGCTCAATCTCTAGCACATCACTGTATTTTACTTCTCAATATAGTACTTTCCCTATTTTTCTCTCTCAGTTGGAACATAAGTTCCAGGAGGGCACTATCCTACTCTTGTTGACCATTCTGTCCCCAGTGCCTAAAACAGAACCTGCTGCATAGTGGGGATCCAACAAATATTTGCTAAATATATAGTAGCTAAACTTATTGAGTGCTTACTATTTACCAAGAAAAAAAATCTATATCTATATGTATATATCTATATGTATATATATGTAGAATCATTACCATAATCCTACAAGGTATTTATCATTATTATCATACTCATTTTACAAATGAAGAAAGTGAGGGATAAAAGTGAAGTCATTCAACCCAGGCAGTGTGGGTTTCAGAGTCAGTAACTTTAATCCCTATGCAACATTGCCTCTCAAATGTCAAGGACAGAAACTTATGGGATGTGGTTAATTCAGTGCTCAGAGGGAAATTTATAACTGTAAATGCCTATATTGAAAAAGATCTCAAACCAATAATGTAACCTTCCACCTTAAGAAATAAGAAAAAGAAAAGCAAACTCAAAGCAAGAAGAAGTAATGAGATAATAGACTAGAATGGAAATAAATGAAATAGAGATTAGAAAAACAATAGAGAAAATCAACAAAACCAAAGGTGGTTCTTTGAAAAGATTAACAAAATTGACAAACATTTAGCTAGACTACCCAAGAAAAAAAGAGAAAAATCTCAAACTACTAAAATCAGAAATAAAAGAGAGGATACCATTAACCAACCTTATAGAAATATAAATTATTATAAGGGAATACTGTGAATAATTGTATGCCAACAAATTAGATAACTTAGATGAAATGGACAAATTCCTAAAAAAAATTAACCAACCAACCAACCAACCAACAAACAAAAAAACACAAATTACCAAAATTGACTCAAAGAAATGGAAAAGCTGAATAGAACTGTAATGAGTAAGGGGATCAAAATAGTGACTAGAAAATGTCCCACAAAGGAAAGCCAAGGCTCGGAGGGCTTCACTGGTGAGTTCTACCAAATGTTTGGGAAGAATTAATACCAGTCTTCCACAAACTCTCTTAAAAAGTAGAAGAAGAGTGAACACTTCCCAACTCATTCCATGAGGCAAGTACGGTCCTGATACCACAGCCAGGCAATGACATCGCAAGAAAAGATAACTACAGACCAATATCCCTTATGCATTTAGATGCAAAAATTTTCAACAAAATACTAACAGAATCCTCTTATAATATAAGGGATTACATCTTATAATATAAGGGGTTATACACCATGACCAAATGAGATTTATCCTAGGAATGCAAAGTTGGTTTAACATCTGAATATGAATTAATGTAATACAACATAAGGATAGAATAAAGTACAAAACCCACAAGATTGTCTCAATAGATGCAGAAAAAGTATTTGACAAAATACAACACACTTTCACGACAAAAATAAAAAAGAAAAAAAAAACACTCAACAAACTAGAACTAGAAGGTGTGATAGTTAAGTTCATGTGTCAGCTTTGGCTAGGATATGGTGTCCAGTTGTTTGGTCAAGCAAGCATTGCCCTGATTGTTACTGTGAAGCTATTTCATGGATTTAAATCATTAGCCAGTTGATTGCATCTATGGCTGATTACATCTACAATCAACAGAGAAGATTGCCTTCAGCAATGAGAGAAGTCTCAGTTGAAGGCCTTAACAGGTGAACTGACGATTTCAGCTGCCAGAAAGAAGAATTTCTATCTCTATTTCAGTCAGCCAGCTTTTCCTGGGAAATTCAGCAAAACCTTCATCAGAGTTTCCCTATGGAATTCTGATTTGCCTATCCCCACAGTCACATGAGCCAAATCCTATAATAAATCTCATAACATTACAAATATATGTAACGTTTACATATATATATAAGTTCTGTTGGTTCTCTAATCTGATTAGATTAAAAGCTACTAATGATTGTATTTCCAATGATCAAGATGGCACTGATAGCCCATGGCATGAATTCACAATGGAGAGATGCAAAATATCACCACTGGATACTCCCACTCAAATGCTCATAGAAGGCAAGGCTCGGGTGGTAATGTGGAGCTCCGGGTTGCTGAGGCACAACGGCCGAGGACACGACCCCGGCCCGAAGCAGCAGCGGGAAGCGGACAGGCAGGCACATCATGGAGGGCAGCGGGGAAGAGGAAACAAAACTACAGGGGGCGTGGCCAGCTTTTTCGGAGTCAGCGGAGCAGGTTACTCGCATGTGGATTTGGCTGGTGTTCCGCTAACTGGTATGAACCCTCTGTCTCCTTATTTAAATGTGGATCCTCGCTATCTCATGTAGGATACAGATGAGGTGACCAGGCAAGGGGCAATGGGCACTTTGGGCTAATACTCTAGGTTCTCTGACTTTGCTCTGTAGTGCATTTGGTGTCATCATCAAGAAGACACGAGGTGTGGAAGGTGACCTCAACACAGTAGCAGCTGCACCATGACAGGCACGTTGTTGTAAATGCACAGGCGGTCTTCAGGGTGTAGTACTTAGCAGCCCCCATGCACTATCTAATCACTGGGAGCACATGAAAGGCTCCTTGCTCCAACAGTCACTCTGAAAATTTTCTGAGTTGTGAATGGAAGACACTTTAGTAGTCATCCAAAGCAGTTCAGAAGTCAATCTGGACTTATTCTCTCTTCTACCTACAATTAGTTTGAAAAATTGGATGTTCCGATTTGCTGTGATGAAGATCGTTGATGGTTTACCAGGACTGGCACTCCTTCCAGCCGTTAGGAACCACAGTCCTTTGGTGGTTCACTGAGTAACGTGCTTCTCGCCTCCTTGGGAGAAAATCTTGCACATGTTCGTGCTCTTCTACTCCTGAACTGGAAAACCATTTACTCCCAGAATTCAGGCCAAGTTTGTGGTCAGCACTCACCGCAATTGTCATTTACTGTCCTAAACTGTAATGTTGCTCAATACTCCCAATAAAGGGTGAAATTAGGGAAAAATTTTAAAAAGGGCAAGGCTTTCAGTGACAGTGTACAGGCATACCTCGTTTTATTGTACTTCACTTTATTGTGCTTCTTGGATATCGTGTTTTTTTTACAAATTGAGGGTTTGTGGCAACAATGCATGGAGCTAGACTTTTAGTGTCATTTTTCCAACATGTGCTCACTTTGTGTCTCTGTGTCATATTTGGTAATTCTTGCAATATTTCAAACTTTTGCATTATTATTAAAACTACTATGGTGATCTGTGATTAGAGATCTTTGATGTTACTATTGTAATTGTTTTGAGGTGCCACGAACTGAACCCATATAAGATGGGAACTAAATGGATACATGTTGTGTAGGTTCTGACTGCTCCACCCACCAGTTGTTCCCCATCTCTCTCCCTTTCCTCAGGGCTCCCTCTTCCCTGACACATAACAATATTAAAATTAGGCCAGTTAATAACCCTACAAAGGCTTCTAAGTCTTTAAGTGAAAAGAAGAGTTGCACATCTGCTACTTGAAATCAAAAGCTCGACATGATTAAGCTTAGTGAGGAAGGAATGTCAAAAGCCAAGGGAAGCCAAAAGCAAGACCTCTTACTCTAAACAGTTAGCTAAGTTGTCAATGCAAAGGAAAAGTTCTTGGAGGAAATTAAAAGTGCTACTCCAGTGAATATACGAATGATAAGAAAGTGAAAAAGCCTTATTGCTGATATGGAGAAAGGATTACTGGTCTAGATAGAAGATCAAACCAGCCACAACATTCCCTTAAGCCAAAGCCTAATCCAGAGCAAGACCCTACTTTCTTCAATTCTGTGAAGGCTGAGAAAGATGAAGAAGCTGCAGAAGAAAAGCTGGAAGCTAGCAGAGGATGGTCGATGAAGTTTAGGGAAAGAAGACACCTGCATAACATAGAAGTGCAAGGTGAACAGCAAGTGCTGATGTAGAAGCTGCAGCGAGTTACCCAGAAGATTTAGTTAAGATAATTGAAGGTAGCTTCATTAAACAACAGATTTGCAATGTAGAAGAAACAGCCTTATATTGGAAGAAAATGCCATCCAGGACTTGCATAGCTAGAGAACAGAAGTCAATGCCGGGCTCCAAAGCTTCAAAAGACAGGTTGAGTCTCTTGTTAGGGACTAATGCAGCTGGTGAGTTTAAGTTGAAACCAGTGTTCATTTATCATTCTGAAAATCCTAAGGCCCTTAGGAATTTTAATGAATCTACTCCACTAGGGCTCTATAAATGAAACAACAAAGCCTAGCTGAGAGCACATCTGTTTACAACATGGTTTACTGAATATTTTAAGCCCACTACTGAGACCTACTACTCAGAAAAAAATATTCCTTTCAAAATATTACTGCTCATTGACAATGCACCTGCTCACCCAAGAGCTCTGATGGAGATGTACAACAAGATTAATGCTATTTTTTAGGTCTGATAACACAACATCCCTTCTGCAGCCCATAGATCAAAGAGTAATTTCAACTTTCAAGCCTTATTATTTAAGAAACACATTTTGGAAGGCTACAGCTAGCACAGATAGTGATTCCTCTGATGGATGTGGGCAAAGTCAATTGCAAACCTTCCAGAAAAGATTCACCATTCTACATTGCATGAAGAACATTCATGCTTCATGGGAGGAAGTCAAAATATCAACATTTACAGGAGTTTGGAAGAAGTTGATTCCAATCCTCATGGATGATTTTGAAGGATTCATGACTTCAGTGGAAGAAGTAACTTTAGATGTGGTAGAAATAGCAAGAGAACTAGAATTACAAGTGGAACCTGAAGATGTAACTGAATTGCTGTAATCTCATGATAAAATTTTAATGGATGAGGAGTTGCTTCTTCTGGATGAGCAAAGAAAGTGGTTTCTTGAGATGTCATCTACTACTGGTGAAGATGCTGTGAACACTTGAAATTGCAACAAAGGATATAACATATTACATAAACTTAATTGATAAAGCAGTGGCAGGGTTTGAGAGAATTGACTCCAAATTCGAAAAATGTTCTACTGTGTTTAAATTATATCAAACAGTATCACATGCTACAGAGAATCTTTTTTGAAAGCAAGAGTCAATTGGTATGGCAGGCTTCATGGTTGCCTTATTTTAAGACAGTGTCACAGGTATCACAGGTATTGTGGTAAACTCCGGCATCATACGAGAAAAGCCTAAGTCCTTATATGATTCCCTAAAAAAAAATGAAGGTGAAGGGTCTACCCCTATGGATTTTCAGGCTGGCAAAAACTGGTTTGAAAATGTTTTTAAAGAGGTTTAACCCACACAGTGTAAAAGTAACAAGAGAGGCAGTATCTGCCAATGAAGAGGCAGCTAGGGAATTTCTAGAAACCCTGCAAAAAAATTTTTACACAGATTTTCCATATCACAGGAGCACTGCACCCCTAACCCCTGTAATGTGAAAGGGGTAACTGTAGATGGGCAGTCTACTAAGTTCTTACTTGACCTGTATAAGCAAAGAGTTTTAGGTCAATTGAACAAAATTCTAACTTGAATCACAAAAACAGAGAGTCATGGCCCTTCAATCAATTCTCAGACTTGAGAGAGTTTACAGATCCTTGAATGAAGGGAAGGCTGGGTACTCTTGGGGAAGGACCTTGTTACACTGCCAAAAATTTATGGTGTTAATCCTCCTCCCAGCCTTCCCCAAAGGGACCTATGGCCTTTTACCAGGGTGACGGTGAACTGGAGAAAAGGAATGATTAGGCGTATAGGGGATTATTAGGCACTGACTCTGAACTGACACTCCAGGAGACCCAAATGTCACTCTGGTCCACCAGCCAGAGTAGGGGTTTCTGGAGGTCAGGTGATCAGTGGAGTTTTAGCTCAGATCGTCTCATAGTGGGTCCAGTGGGTCCCCTGACCAATTCTTTGGTTATTTCCCCAGTTCTGGAATGTGTAATTGGAATAGACATACTCAGCAACTAGCAGAACCCTACATTGGTTCCTTAACTTGTGCAGTGAGGACTATAATGGTAGAAAAGGCCAAGTGGAAGTATCTAGAACTGCCCCGACCTAGCAAAATAATAAATCACAAATAATACTGGATTCCTGTAGGGATTGCAGGGATTAGTGCCACCATCAAGGACTTAAAGGATTCAGGGATGATAATTCCCACCACATCCTCTTTCAACTCCCCTATTTGGCCAATGCAGAAAACAGATGGATCTTGGAGGATGACAGTGGATTATTGTAAACTTAACTTGGTGGTGACTCCAACTGCAGCTGCTGTTCCAGATGTGGTATTATTGCTTCAGCAAATCAACACATTCCCTGGTATCTGGTATGCAGCTTTTGATCTGGCAAATGCTTTTTTCTCAAAATTTGTTAGCAAGGACCACCAGAAACAGTTTGCTTTCAGTGGCAAGGCTAGCAATACACCTAAACTGCACTACCTCAGGGATATGGCAACTCTACAGCCTTAGGTCATAATCTAGTCTGCAGGGAACTTGATCATTTCTCCCTTTCACAAGATATCACATTTGCCCATTATGTTGATGACATAATGTTGATTGGACTTAGTGAAAAAGAAGTAGCAACTACTCTAGACTTATTGGTAAGGCTTCTGTATGTGAGAGGATGGGAGATAAATCCAACAAGAATTCAGGGGCCCTCCACCTCAATGAAATTTCTAGGCAATCAGTGGTGTGGCATGCTGAGATATCCTTTCTAAGGTAAAGGGGAAACTATTGCATCTGGCCCCTCCTACAACCAAAATGAGGCACAATGCCTAGTTGGCCTCTTTGGATTTTGGGGGCAACATGTTTCTTTTTGGGTTTGCTACTCTGGCCTATTTACCAAGTGTTTCAGTTTGCTAAAGCTGCCAGAATGCAACATACCAGAAATGGACTGGCTTAAAAAATGAGGATTTATTAACTTACAAATTTAGTGTTCTAAGGCTGTGAAGATGTCCAAATTAAGGCATCAAGAGGAAAATACCTCCTCTGAAGAAAGGCTGCTGGCATCCAGGGTTCTTCTGTCAAATAGCAAGGCACATGGCTGGCGTTGGCTTGTCCTTTGCTCCCAGGTTTCATTGCTTTCAGCTCCTGGTTCCAGTGGTCTTCTCTCTGAGCTTCTGTAGTTCCTCTCTTAGCATCTCTGGGGCTTTTCTCTCTCTCTCCAAACTCATTTGTGTATTTCTCTCTGTGCTCTCTGGGCTTTTTCTGTCTTTTACCTTCATAAAGGGCTCCAGTAAAAGATTAAGACCCATTTTGAATAGGGTGGGTCACATCTCAATTGAAACAACCCAACCAAAAGGTCCCACCCACAATAGGTCTGCAGCCACAAAATGGATTAAAATAACATAGCCATTTCTGGGGGTATATAACAGCTTCAAACCAGCTCACCAAGTGACCTGAAAATCTACTAATTTTGAGTGGAGACCAGAACAAGAGGAGACTTTGCAAAAGGTCCAGGCTGCCATGCAAACTGCTCTGCCACTTGGGCACTATGATCCAGCAGATCCAATGGTGCTGGAAGTTTCAGTGGCAAATAGAGATGCTGTTTGGAGCCTTTGGCAAGCCCCTATAGGAGAATCACGCAGACCCTTTGGATTTGAGCAAAGCCCTGCCTTCCTTAGCAGATAACTACTCTCCTTTTGAGAAACAGCTTTTGGCCTGCTGCTGGGCTTTAGTAGACACCAAAAGCTCAGCCATGAGCCACTAACTTTCCATGAGACCTGAGTTTCCTATCATGAACTGGCTGTTGTTGACCCACCAAGCCATAAAGTTGGGCGTGCACAGCAGTGCTCCATAATAAAATGGAAGTCATATATATGAGATTTGTTTTGAGCAGTCCTGAAGGCACAAGTAAGTTACATCAGGAAGTGGCCCCAATGCCCATATCTTCCACTCCTGCCATGTTACCTTCTCTTTCCCAGTCCTCAGCTATGACTTTTTGGGGAGTTCTCTTTGATTAGTTAACTGAGAAAGGGAAAACGCAGGCCTGGTTTATAGATGATTCTGCATGATATACAGGCAGCACCCAAAAGTGAATAGTTGCCGCATTACAGCCCCTTTCTAGGGTATCCCTGAAGGACAGTGATGAAGGTAAATTCTCCCAGTGGACAGAATTTCAAGCAGTTCACTTAGTGTTCATTTTGCTTGGAAAAAGAAATGGCCAGAGGTTCGTTTGTATACTGATTCTTGGACTGTGGCCAATGATTTGGCTGGATGATTGGAAAATTGGTGACAAAGGGGTTTGTGGGGTGGGGGGTGGTATATGAATAGACCTTTCTGACTGGGAAAGAAACCATGAAGATATTTGTGTCCCTTGTGTATTTCTCACCAGAGGGTGACTTCAGCAGATGAGGATTATGGTGGTTTGGAGCTATGAAACCCAAAAAGCCATGTTTTTAAACTTAATCCATTCCTATGGGTATAAATTCTTGTAAATGAGACTTTTTTGATAAGGTTAAGATATGGCCCAGCTGAATCAGGACAGGTCTTAATCCTATTACTAAATGAATAGGGAAAGTCACAGAGAAGGAGAAAGCCATAGGGAGCAGCCAGAAGTCAATGGAACTGAGAAGCCGGAAGAAGCCACCATGTGCATTGCCTTGTGACAGAAAAGCCAAGGACCAAGGATCACTGACTGCCAGGCCCAGAACACTACAGTCTTCGGGAGAAAGCTTTGCCTTGATGATGCTACGACTTTGGACTTCTCTTGGCCTCAAAACTGTGAGCCAATAAATTCCCATTGTATAAGCCAACCCATTGCAAAGTATTTACTGTAGCAGCCAGGAATCTAAAACAAGGATTTTAATAATCAAGTGGATAGGATGACCCATTGTGTAGATACCAGTTGGCTTCTTTCCCCAGCCGCTCCTGTCATTGCCCCTTGGCTCAACAACAAAGTGGCCGTGATGGTAGGGATAAAGGTTATGCATGGGCTCAGCAATATGTACTTCCAAGGCCAATCTGGCTACAGCCACTGCTGAGTGCCCCATCTGCCAGCAGCAGAGATTGATTCTTAGTCACTGACATGGCACCATTCCCTGAAGTGATCAGCCTGCTCCCTGGTGGCAGGGTGATTATACTGGGCCACTTTCATCATGGAAAGATGGTGTTTTGTTCTTACTAGAATAGACACATACTCTAGTAAGATTTTCCTTCCCTGCAAGCAATGCTTCCACTAAAACTGCCATCCATGGACTTATAGAAAGTTTCATCCACCGTCACGGTATTCCAAACAGCATTGCTTCTAATCAAGGAACCCACTTAACAGCAAATGAAGTGCTGAAATGGGCACATGCTCATGCAATTCACTGCTGTTACCATGTTCCCCATAACCTTGAAGCAGCTGGTTTGATAAAACAGTGGAATGACATTCTAAAGATTCAGTTATGGCACCAACTGGGTGGTAATATCTGGCAGGGCTGGAGCAATGTTCTCTGGGAGGCTGTATATGATCTAAATCAATGTCTCCTCTATGGTACTACTTCTCCCATAGCCAAGATTCATGGCTCCAGGAATCAAGGGGTGAAAATGGGAGTGGCGCCACTCACTATTAACCCTAGCAATCCACTAAAATTTTTTTTGCCTCCTGTCCCAGCAACCTTATACTCTGCGTGTCTATAGTCTTAGTTCAAATGAAAGAGTACTTCCACCAGGAGCCACAATGATCCCATTGAACTGGAAGTTAAGACTGCCACCTGGGCACTTTAGGTTCCTCATGTCTCTGACTCAAAGGCAAGGAAGGTAGTTGCTGTACTAGCTGGGGTGATTGATCCTGATTATCAAGGGAAAAAGGACTACTACTATACAATGGAGGTAAAGAAGATTTGCCTGGAATACAGAAGGTCCTCTAGGGTGTCTTAGTACTAACGCACTCTGCAGTTAAAGTCAATGGAAAACTGCAACAACCCAATCCAGGCAGGACTACTAATGGCCAAGAACCTTCAGGAATGAAGGTCCAGATCACCCCACTAGGCAAAGAACCATGACCAGCTGAGGGTAAATGAAATATGGAAAGGGTAGTGCAATAAGGTAGTTGAAAGGATGAGCTACAACCACATGACCAGTCACAGAAACAAAGACTGTAATGATTATGAGCATTTCCTCCTTGTTTTGTTAAGATTGTTTGCATATATTCATAGAGCAAATATCTTTGTTTTCTTCCTTATCTCATCCTGTTATAATAAAATAAGTTGTATTAACTTTATGTCATAGTATTTATGTTACAGGATATCAAGTTTAAGAGTGAATATTACCCAAGGACTCACATCCTCTTCTGGGGAAACTGTTAGTGGGTTTCCTGTTGGACACAGGACAGTAGAATTATGTTAAGTGAAAGTATGACTGTTATTGTTTTCATTTAGATAATGAGTATGGCTTAAGGACATGTGTATGGGTGCCAAGTTTTCAAGAGGTGGACTGTGATGGTTAAGTTCATGTGTCAACTTATCCAGATGATGGTGTCCAGTTGTTTGGTCAAGCAAGCACTGGTGAGGACATTTCCTGGATTTAAATCATTAGTCAGTTGATTGTATCTATGGCTGATTACATCTACAATTAAGAAGAGTGCCTTCAGCAATGAGAGAAGTCTCATCCAATCAATTGAAGACCTTAAAGGGAGAACTGATAATTACAGCCATCAGAAAGATGAATTTCTATCTCTATTTCAGCTTCTCCTGGAGAATTCATAAAACCTTCATCAGAGTTCCCATTTTGTAGCCTGCCCTATGGAATTCTGGCTTGCCAATCCCCATGGTTGCGTGAGTCAATTCCTATAATAAATTTCATAATATTTACGTATATCACCTGTTGGTTTTGTTTCCACAGAGAACCTAATACAGAAGAGAACTGGCTCAACCCACAGCTAACATCATATTTAATGGTGAAAGACTGAATGCTGTCCCCCTAAGATCAGGAACAAGATAAGGACATCTGCTTTTGTCACTTCTATTTAACATTCAACTGGAGGTTCTAACTAGGATGTTTAGGCAAGAAAAAGAAATAAAAGGCATCTAGATTAAAAAGCAGATGAAAAACTGTATTTGCAGATTTCATGGTCATGTACATTGAATATTCTAAGGAATCCACTAAAAAAACTGTTAGAAATAATAAATTAGTTCAACAAGGTTGCAGGATATAAAAGCAATACATGAAATCAATTGTATTTCTATATTCTAGCAATTAACATTCTGAAAAAGAAACTAAGAAAACAATGCCATTTACAGTAGCATAAAAAACAGAACAGGTATAATTTTTGTACACCAAAAATTACAAAACTTATTGAAAAATTATAGATCTGAATTAAATGGAAAAATAGCCCATGTTAATGGATTAAAAGAGTTAATATTGTTAAAATGACAATATTCCCCAAATGGATCTACAGAGCCAATGCAACTATAATCAAAATCCCAGTAACATTTTTTTTTAGAAATTGACAAGCTGACCTTAAAATTTAAGTGGAAATGCAAGTGTTTTAGTTTGTAGGCTGCTCCAAGCAGCTACCACGACATAGTTTGGCTTTTAACAATGGGAATTAATCATCTTACAGTTTGAGGTGGTGAGAATGTCCAAATCAAGGCATCATCAAGGTGATCATTTCTTCCCAAAGACTGGCTGCCGGTGATCCTTGGCTCCTCTGCCATACATGGCAAGGCTCGTGGTGCCTGCTGGTCTCTTCCTTCTTTTCTGAGTTTCATTGCTTTCAGCTTCTTGCTTCCATAGCTTTCTTTCCCTCTCTCTGTATTCACTCCATTTTTAAAGGACTCCAGTAAAAGGATTAAGACCATCCTGAATGAGGTAGTTCACACCTTAACTGAAGTAGCCTCATCAAAAGGTCCTACTCACAATGTGTCCATACCCACAGGAATGGATTAAATTTAAGAACATGCCTTTCTGGGGTACATACAGCTTCAAACCACCTCAGCAAAGGACCCAGAATAGCCCTCAAAAATAAAAGAGTTGGAAGACTCACACTTTCCAATTTCCAGACTTACTACAAAGGTACAGTTATCAAGAGAGCATGGTACTGGCATAAGGAAAGACCAAGAAAATAGAATTAAGAGTCCAGAAATAACTGATTTTCAACAAGTGCATCAAGACAATTAAATGAGGGAAATTTAATTTAACTGAGGGAAAGAAGAGCCTTTTCAACAAACGGTGCTGGGGCAATTGGAAATCCACATGCAAAAAAAAAAAAGTTAGACCCCTACTGCACACCATACACAAAGGGGGGTGACTGCTAAGGGGTGTGGATTTCATGTGTGTGTGCAAATAAAATGTTCTAATATTAGATAGAAGTGATGGTTGCACAACCCTGTGAATACATTTTAAAACACTGGATTATACACTTTAAATGGGTAAATTGTATGGCATGTGAATTATATCCAATAAAGTTGTTTTCAAATGTGAAGGAGACGGTCGGGTGTCCTTGGAGGGAAGGCTGAAAACAACTGGGCCATATTTGGGGATGAGTGAGCTCACAGTGGACAATGCTTAGCCCTTGGGGTCCAGGATAAAGTCGTGAGGCCCCCTGACACTGGGGGAGGCTGCAGAAAAGGAGGCTGAATGGGAGCAGTCGACAGGACTGCGCAGTGTTTCAGGGAGGCAGGGACACCGTGTCCAACACAGCTGAGAGGACAGGGATGGAGGGGCAGGATGGCGGGGCAGGATGGCGGGGCAGGCAGCAGGGCCAACCCCAGGCTCTCCTGCACCTTTGGCAAAGAGTGAACAATGGGCCCTGCTAACACCTCCCCCAGAAGAAGAGGGTACAGTTAGGCTGAGGGAGTAGGAAAGAAGAGCTCAGGGTTTGCTCAGGGTTGTACACCAACACCATCTGAGCTCTGCCTCTCCTTACCCAAGTGACTGTAGGAAAGACAAGGAGCCTGTTTCCTCAACTGCCAGATGGGGCTAGGACTGCTGACCTTTTAGGATTTGGGGGAACATTAAATACTATAGCCTGTGCAAACTGCCTGGCACACAGTAGGCACTTTAGTTGTTAAGCACTCTGGCTCCAGAAACAGGCAGCTAGCTGTGTGATCTCGGTTAGTTTGCTCAGTTTTCTCATCTGTCAAAGGGGAACAATGGCTTGTTATGGGAGTTAGATGAGAAAATGCAGAGGAAGCATTTGGTACAGGGCCTGGCACACGATAAGGGCTTCATAAAGATGTCAATGTCCCCTTCCTCTCTCAGCCCTTGCACTGAAGCCTGACCCTGTTTGGGTGACAATCTGTGGCACCAGGGGCAATGGGGAGAAGCTGGGAACACTCACCTCTTTCTGCAGGGCCAGGCCTTGTAAACCGTCTCTTAATTCAGGGAGCCTGGCATCGACATCCCACCCAGAGGAGTCAGACTGACAGCTGAGCTCTGAGCCTTGGCTGGAGTCTGGTGGGTGTGTATATGTTTGGGGGTTGGGGGATTCCAGTCCTCCAGCCACCCCCTTAGCTGATACTGACCCCCTGGCTGGCAACATGATGGATCACCCCTTGGCCCATGCAGGGAACAACTGTACTGGGGCCATCCCCTGGCTTGGGTCCCTCACGTGGGACCCGCTTAACCTTGAGCAGCTGCAGGGTTCACGGCCATCAGCTGGGCACCACTGGGCCATAAATCACTGGTAGTCAGCGTGGCCAGCGGCTGCCCCTTGCAGCAGGGCAATCGGGTGGGCTCAGGCAGAAGCTCAGGCCCACTCCACCCAGTTCCATTCCAGCCGAGGGGCGTCTTCCTCTCTGACTCTGTACCCTTGCTGGGCAAGCTCACCCTTAAATACCAGAGGTCTTTAGATAATGCACAACAGAGGAAATACGAATTGACACAGGGGCGTTCACTGTACAAGCCAAGCTGGAAACCGGGAGAGAAAAGTATGAACTACAAGTCACCAGTCCACACGCTGTGGGATCACAGCGACAAGCAACCCCACAGCCCAGCGGGCGTCCCCTCCCGCAGCTCTCTAGGAGCCTGAGCCTCTGGCTTCCATCTTGGCTCTCCCTGGTGGGGAACAGGAAGCCAGCTAATCCGCCAGATCCCGCTAATGCTCAGAACCGCCCCCTGCCCAGCGACATCCAAGGAGCCGCTGGGCGCTGGGCAAAGGCGGAGCAGCCACAGCCCCGAGGGCTAGGAAACAGGCTGCAGCGTGTGCGAGCTGCAGAGGCCCCAAGACAGCGCGGGATTTCCCTCTTATCTGACGCCAGTGGATCCCGGGCAGTGCGTTCACGTGTTTGTTTTGCTCCTGTGCGATTTGTGTAGAAATGTCTGTAACGGCCTTTTCCCTTTAACATCGTAATAAGCAGAGGAAAGGGGGACAGTGTTAGTGATTATTTTGGCAGCTCTGGGGTGGAAAGACATGAATGTAAACTATATGCTTGCCACACCAACCTCTTGACAAAGCCTGGAGAGAAAGCTGCAGCCATTGAAACGGTTTTAGGGTGATCTGTTTCACTGACCTTGGCAACACTAATCTATGGGGTCGGGATAATGGTTGCCCTGGGGTGTGGTAATGACTGGAAGGGCTGGGGGTTTGGGGGGTGGGGGGGGTGTTTTACCTTCCACCTAATCCTGGGTTACACAGGTGTATTTGCTTCTTTCACCAAGCTACACACTTAGGATTTTTGTACTTTCCTGTGTAAAACTTCAGGAAAAACTTTGCTTTCGACAATGTTTGTAAATGATTTTGTTTTTGTAAACAATTTAGAATATTTTCAATATGTTTATTTAGCTAGTTTTTAAATGAGTAATAGTTTCAAAAAATACAAAATTCAAAAAGTATTAGGAAGATATACGGGAAGCCCTCTTTCCCTGTTCCTGAGGCACACCACCCCCACCCTCCAGCCCCTCCTGGGCCCCAGATGCCACAGTAAAGACGTCTGTGAATCCTTACAGAGAAACTATGCAGCATAAACATGCTTTTCTCTTACTAACACAAAGGGGAACATACTGTACACCCTGTTCTCTACCCTGTTCCTGTTACTTTATAACACACATTGAAGACCTCATTTTAAGACCTCATTTTAATACACTTAGTCCTTTCCCCACCCTTTTTAAAGGCTACAGAATTTTCCTTTGTATAGACTACTTAAATAAATCTCCTATTAGTAGACATTTAGATTGTTTACAATCATTTGATATTACATCAATGCTGCAGTATATGCCCTTTTCATCTTTTCTTGCAGAAGTATAGGTAGATCATTGGATATCCCTAGAAGCAAAATTAGAGAGTCAAGGACCCATCCATTTTAAATATTGGTAAATATTGCCAAATTGCTGGCCACACATGGTATCATTTTACCCTTTCATAAGCAACGTATGAGATCACCTGTTTCCCCAGAGCTTGCAACACAGAGTGCTATCAAAGTCTTTGGATTCTGCCAATCTCATAGATTTAAAATATGTCAGGGTAATAATAACTCGCCTTTCTCTTATTCTGAGCAATACCAATCCTTTTTTCATTCATTTGACTCATTTGTATTTCCACTTAGGAGAACTATCTGTTCATAGCTTTTTTTCCATTTTTCTATTCCATTTTTGTATTGGATTGTTGGTTTTGCATCATCAAATTTTAAAAATGTAACCAAAGGTCCCATGCTGGCTGCATAAAAACCACAGTACTTTTTGTGTGGTCCCTAATTTTTGTGCGGTTCCCTGATGGTCTTTTCCATAGGCATACATATTTTTACACTGTTGCAACTAATTAATAATAGTATCTACTATTTATTGGGTACTTCCTGGGTGCCAGACATTGTGCTAAACAATTGTGGGGAACAATGAAATTTCTAATTCTGCTTTTTCACATAATGTGGCAAGAGTGTTTTTTCACATTATGACATAGTCTTCTTGATTCTTATTTGTAATGGCTGCTTAGCATTCTGTCAAGATAGTGTATATGCTTTCATGCAATTAGCTGTTCTCTAATTGTTAGCTTTCAGGTGCCTCTATTGCCTTATAATTTCTGATTAGGAAAACCCTTCAAATCCCTTCTATTTAAAAAATTAAATTCTTACAGTGATGTTGTAAATTACACCTTACACTGATGTCAAATATCCTTAAATATTTATAAATATTCAATCATCATAATTAAAATGTTTGCCTTATGAAACAAGAGGAGATGAAATGGCAAAGTTAATAGTGACTAGAAAGGGCGCACATAGAAGTAAAAAATATTAGGTATACCATACTTCACAACCTTCTAAATTCATGTCAATTTGGTAGAATTTTCCTCCCTGATTTAAAATTATTGATGGAAAATTATACTCACAAGACTTGCTCTAAGGGGATTTCACTTACTACAAAATTTTACTTGTAAGCACTTTCAAAATGAAATCAATAGAGCTTCTGTTTAGGGTGATGAAAAGTTTTGGTAATGGTGATGGTGATGGTAATACAACATTGTAAGTGGAATTAGTGACACTGAATCGTACACTTAAAAATGGTTAAAATGGCAAACATTGGGTTCTATATTTGTTACTACAACAAATTAAAAAAAACAATGAATAAAACTGAATTAAAAAACAAGATATCATTTTTTCTTAAAATATTTAGTTTTAATTGTGGCAAAATATACATAACGTAAAGATAATGTTAACCATTTTAAGTGGGCAATTCTTTGACATTAAGCACATTGACAATAAGATGTAATTGTCACCAGTATCTATTTCCAGACTGTTTTCATCATCCCAAACCAAAACTCTATTCATTTAGCAATAACTCTCTATTCCCCTCATTGTGCTTTCTGTCCCTATGAATTTGCTTATTCTAAGTATTTCATATAAGAGGAATTATACAATATATGTCCTTTTGTGTCTGGCTTATTTCATTCAACATGATGTCTGCAAGGTTCATCCATGTTGTAGCAAGTCTCAGCCCATCATTTCTTTATACAGCTGGGTAATATCCATTGTATGAGTATACCTCATTATTTTTATTCTTTCTTCTTTTGATGAACACTTGGGTCACTTCCCCCTTTCGGTTATTGTGGATAATGCTACTGTGAACCTTGGTGTTCAAATATCTGTCTGAGTCCCTGCTTCAAGTTCTTTTGGGTAATACCGAGGAGTAGACTTGCCAGGACATAAAGTAATTCTATGTTTAACTTTCTGAAGAACTGCCAAACTGTTTTCCACAGTGTCCTTATTACTCTTATTTAGAAAGCTTTTCTTTCAGTGATTCTCAATTTGAAAGGTGAAGGAAAGATAACCTTTTATGTATTTTTCAAACTAGTCTCGTACACTGCAAAGATTCTGACAGCTCTCTCTCCCTGTCCTCCCCCACTCCTTGCACCCCCAGCACAATGAAAATCACTGTCAGAAAGCCCAAACTTCACTCCCACCACATTGTCAGTTCCGAAGTGTGGAATTCTACCCACACATTCCCTGATTCTGCAGTAAAATATGAGATGCTTACTCTCAGCTCACGCAACAGCAGTCACACCCCCTCCTCTCTATCACTGGAGTTTGTAACCTAGCAACACAGCATCCATGGAGGGTACCATCCTCTCATCAATTCATTCATCCCTTCAACAGACATTGACTGAGCTGCTCCCACGCCTAAGACAGGCAGGCACTCAAAAAAGGATTTGTCGAGTGACTGAATGAAGGTACAGAGATGAGTGAGGCCCCAGAGGAGATCATACATTGGATAGAGAAGCACAGATGAAAACAAGAGTTGTAATATGAGCCTTAATAGACGCATGCATGCATATGTAAATTCCAAAGAGGCAGCCGCCATTCCACTTAGGGAAGTCCAGGAAAGAAGAGACAGTTCAGCTAGTCTTGAATGAGGAGCAGGGATTTGTTACAACAGGGAGAAGGAACAAGAGGAATGGTGTTTCCAGAAAAGGAACCTCACGTGCAAAGGCCCAGAGGTATGGAAATGTATGGCATGTCCAAGGTCACAGGACAGCTCAATATCAATGGAGCGTAGAGAGCACAAAGATTCTTAAAATCTGTACCCACAAAGGTTCAAGCCAGCCCCAAAGTCAGAGCAGGATCAGGGTTCTCTAGAGATGGAGGACAGATGCATCCTGCATGGCCCACTCTGAGCACAGGGACAGACTGGACTTCACTTTTGGTAGAATGTTTGCTGAATAAAGTTGAAGATGGAACAGAGAGAGGCAGAGAAGGGAATCCAGCGTTAGCAGCCTTCTGCCAGGCACAGCCAACGAGTGGCCTCAGGGACTCCCAAATATTTTCTCACTTATTCCTCATGGTTAGTTTGGCCCGGCCTACCTCCCCAACCTCATCGTTTTGTGCTCTTCCTCTTTTTACTCATAGTGGCCTGTTTTTCCATTTATGGATTCCTTTATTCATTTCCAGGCAGGAAACTGAAACCAAACCGGTGGTTTTAACAGGGAGAAATGAATGGAGGAAATTGGTTAAACAGACACTGGAGGACTGGGAAGGTGAAATTGGAACACTGAGGTGGCACAGAGGTGGTAAGTGCAGGAGGTAACTACCACTCATAGGGCTGGGAGAATGAAGGGAAGAGACCCTAGAAGCCTGGAGGAGGGGCCCCGTGGACACAGGACCTGGACTTCTAAGGACGCGGCGTGTGACAGACTCTTCACCCCTCTCATTTCCCTGCAGCAGTCACTGTTCCTGGGCTCCCCAAAGCATCTGAGACTATCCAAGGACTTCCTCTGGCCACAAGAACATGCTCAGCCTGCACATGGGGACACTATGGGTGTGCCGGATGCTAACGCCCCCAGGAGCAGCCCTCAGTGATGGGAGGTGGGAGTTAATGAATAAATACCCAAGCTTCCTTACTCCTGTTGTAACTGCCATGAAAGCACAGAAAGAAGAAAATAGCCTCCCCAGTCAGCTATCAACAAAGATCCTGATGCAAAAGCCAGAAAGTCTCTAGGCAGCATTTACAAAGACCCTTAACTCCTGCAGCCAGAGACAGGCAGTGCTGAAAATCAACGCTAAAGATTTTATTGTAAGAGTAGAATAGTTACATAGGAGGCTGAATTCACAGCCTTAGAAAGTCTTTTCTGCTAAGGACCTGAAAAGGAAAGAGTGGGGCCCTGTGACCTGGATGGGACATTTGAGTAGATGCAGCTGAGGAGTTTGGATTCCTACATTCACCTCAACCTCCTGGGACAGCAGAACTGGGCCC
>PVKY010004304.1:0-19550 GCA_004027775.1 Bradypus variegatus
TATAGTATATACCAGACTTAAAAGATAGAGGAGAGAAGAAGAGAGAGAGAGAGAGAGAGAGAGAGAGAGAGAGAGAGAGAGAGAGAGAGAGAGAGCCAGTTCGCTAGACAAACCCTAACTCGGGCTCTCCGCAGGTGGGGAGTTGGGGGCACCGGGAGGCACCTGGCTGGAGGCTGGCATTGTCCTCACGTCCACTTTCTCACGCTGCCAGTGGCACATTTGACAGCTTTCCCATCAATCTGTGAATCCCTCTGGAGCTCATTTGCTTCCTCTGTATGTGAGTCATGTTAAGCCTTGTCTGGAGGTGGCCCCTCACTCCCCGTGGGCCTCTGTGGGTGGGAGATGTCGTGCAGGGGAGGGAGGGGCCTGCAGGCACCCCGCCCCTTCTCTCCCTCTCTCCCCAGCCAGGCTGTCCCCAGGGATTGTCTCTGTCTCTGCAAATAGCTGGGATTTTTAGATCAGAAGCCAGGCCTGGCACCGCTGCCCGCCAACAGGCACCCGCCTTTACAGGACACTTCTCTGTCCCCTGGCTTGGGCACTTCCCTGACTGATGTTTGCTACAGCCCCCAGCCATGGATGGAGGACCCTCAGACACACCCCACCACCTTCCGCTCGGGATCGAAGCTTGGTGGTGGGGAGGGATGTTTCAGGGGCAAATGTGGGGAGGAGACACGGTTGTCAATACGGTCTCACCTCCAACTCACCCCTCAGGGTCTCCACCCACTCCCCCGTCACCCAAGTCAGGGCACGTGCTCAGAGTCCTGGGGCTGTGCTCGGCTTGGCGGGGGGGGGGGCAGGAGAGGCCCAGCTTGGGGAAGCTCTGGGCACAGGAAGGTGGGGTCCCCTCTCCCAGAAGACCCCAATGCTGATGCTCCTCCTGGCCTGACCTCCCAGTAAGTGCTCTCCCTCCTTCCTCTCCCCTTTCCCAGTTAGTGGGTGGGGTGGGGGCAGCAGCTGGGTATTCTCTGAGAGTTGAGCCTGGGGTCTGGGCTGGCTCAGCCACTTCCACCTTCTCTCCAGTCCCACCCCACCTGAGGGCCAGCACCCGTCACGCTGTGGGTCCCCACTGCTGTCTGCAGATAGAGGCTTGACTTGGAGAACCCATGAGATCAGGGGCTGGAGTCTGCAGGGCCCTCCCTTTGCAGGAGGCTATGCGTGGGGATGTGGGGACCCCCAGAACCATGCTCCTGAACATTAGGCGTGATGCACGTTGGAAGTTTCAGCTCTTAGGCTACACATGCTTTTGGAGCTGGAGCTAGAACTCTTCCATAATTTATCTATTTATGCTCCATCTTGTCCAGAGAGCACTTATGAAGGGATCCAAGAACATAGTAGCATAAATTAAAAGTGGGAATGAGTGAAGCAGGAAAAACAAGGAAAGGGATATAAATGGCTCCAGAAATAAGGCTGAGAGTTTGCATTTCATGTTGACATATGTACTTGGGCAGGAGCTTCCCAGCGGCCAACGCAGAGTGAGGAGTCTCCCGTGTGAGGGGTGGGTGGGCTACCATGAGCCTCAAGGGGGCTGTTTTCAGATCCTCCAAAGGAAAGGCAGCATCTGAATGGAGCATAACCAGCACTGGGCTGCACTTGGGAGCAGGCTTTGTGTAGCGGTGGATCCCCCGGAGTTGAGGTGGAGGTTCAGCTGCTCGAGCTTGTGGATTAAAGGAGCCTGTACCCCTGTGCCCCAATCTCTGTCTGTGTGGATCAAGCCTCTAAGAATGACTCCTCTGTTTCCCTGAGGCTGTGAGATCTTTAGGGGAGACGGGGTCTCAGGCCGGCCTGAAAGAACAGAGCAGCATCTTCACACCTTGGCTTCATGCCCTGTCCCCTGCCAGGCTCTTCTCAGGGCAAACCAGAGTATTTGCCACAGCCCCTGATTCGCGCAGGGCCTGTCTTGTGGTCTGCTGCATCCTTAACACCTTCAACAGGGCCTGGGACTTAGAAGATCAGTATGTAGATGGATGGATGGATGGATGGATGGATGGATGGGTGGATGGATGGATGGGTGGATGGATAGTAGGAAGGATGGGTGGATGGATGGAAGGAAGGAAGGAAGGAAGGAAGGAAGGAAGGAAGGAAGGAAGGAAGGAAGGAAGGAAGGAAGGATGGATGGTTGGAAGGAAGGATGGATGGAAGGATGGACAGATGGATGGATGGATGGATGGATGAAGTGGGAAAGAACTTGAACCTTGTCCCTAATCATTGTTCACCATATGTAGACATGTAAAGGTGAGTGGGGGTGGCAAAGGGCACCAGACCCTATGGAGAGGCCGCAGCAGGTCTGAAACAACAAAGATCTCCCTTTGACCCCACCTCAGGCTGAGCTGTACGATCTCATTCAATCCTCACAATGCCCTGTGAGGTGGGTTCTATTATCAGTCCTGCCTGGCAGATAAGGAAACTAGATCCAATGAAGTAAAATGTCTCCCCACGGGTCTCCTTGCTTCACCCTTGCCCCATGCCCAGTGGTTTCTCCACATGGCAGCCAGAGTGAGCCCTCCATGTTGTAAATTAGCTCAGGCTGTTGCCCTCTGAAAGCACTTTGCTGGCATCCCATCTGTGGGATGGGATCCAAGATGCCCCCCAGTGAGCCCCACTGCCTGGCATCCATGCCCTTGGGATCCCCTCCCCATGAGCACAGGCTCGGCCCAGTGACTCGATTCTGATAAATAAAATAGTGCAGGAGTGATACGATGTCATGCCTGAGATTAGTGGCTTCCATGTTGCTTGCCCCTCTCGCTTGCTCTGAGAGGAGCC
Organism: Bradypus variegatus; assembly: GCA_004027775.1. Taxonomy (NCBI): domain Eukaryota; kingdom Metazoa; phylum Chordata; class Mammalia; order Pilosa; family Bradypodidae; genus Bradypus; species Bradypus variegatus. The sequence goes on from PVKY010004304.1 coordinate 2,761, forward strand.
AGTTGCCATGTTGTTACCTGTCCTGTGGAGAGCAAGCACTGGGGAGGCCTCTGCCAACAAACAGCCCGAGAGGAAGTGAATCCCGTCAGCAGCCGCTTGGCTGAGCTTGGAGGGAGACCCTCTTCCAGTCGAACCTTCAGAGGAGGTTGCAGCTCCAGCTGCACCTGGTTGCAGTCTTGGGAGAGACCCAGAACACGCAGCTAAGAGGACACACACAAACTGTGAAATAATAAATGTGTATCATTTGAAGCTGCTAAAATTTGGACTAATTTGTTACACAGCAATAGATAACTATTACACCATCCCACTTAGGAAAATGGCATCCAAATTCCACACGAGAGCCAGCAAAGGGCTCTGTGAAATAGACTCTGCCAACCTCTCCACTGCCTACCTCCGGCCAGCCCTCCTCTCCCTCCGCTCTGGGCTCCAGGATATCAAAGTCTCGTTCCAGGTCTTTGCTCATCTCATCTTAGCTCCGATGTAAAGTACGTCTACACCTTCCTCCACTGTTCTGTACCACCAAGTCCTGCTTTTTTCTCCTTCACAGCACTAATCACTGTATGACTTCATCTGTCCCCTTCTGTTTGCTTGTTGGTTACTGGTTTCCCACCACCATCACCCAAATCACAGAATGTCAGTTTCTCAAGGGTACAGACCTGTCTTGTACTCTGCATCATCAATGCCTTTGACAGGGCCTGGGATTAGAAGGATATTAGTACGTGGATGGATGGATGGATGGATGGCTGAAGTGGGTGGCTAGTGGCTGAGAATAGGCCAGCGAAAGATGTTACTTTGAGAATAACAGAGCTGGTAGCTGGATGAATCATTCTGCTAAGAGAAACAAGACCTAAGAAGAATTCTTAGGCTGTTCTGCAAGAAAGTTATGCATTTGGCTCCACGATGCCTGCCCCTCCATGCAATGGGATGAAGGCCCCAAGAGGGGAGAGATCCTTTATTTTTCTGTGTCCACCACGCCTAGGACAGAGCTTGGCACACAATTGGTGCTCAGTGTACGTTAGCAAAATAAATGATTGGAATTATTCAATCAAGGTCACATGGGAAACTAATTTATGTAGAGTGGGGATATTGTTAGGTCCCAAACAGTGTCCACTGCTGGGCCTCTGTTGTGTCTGGGAACCCGGGGAGACCTTCAGAAATCTAGGTGCAAGAGGGGCTGGGAGAAGCCTCATGAAGGCACGGTCACATCTGTTTCTCTCACAGTTATATCTCTACTGTCTGGCACAACGCTCAATGCATAACAGGTGCTCACATGAGTATTTGTGGAAGGAAGGAAGGAAGGAAGGAGGAAGGAAGGAAGGAAGGAAGGAAGGAAGGAAGGAAGGAGGAAGGAAGGAAGGAAGGAAGGAGGAAGGAAGGAAGGAGGAAGGAAGGAAGGAAGGAGGAAGGAAGGAAAGATGGAAGGAAGGACGGAAGGAAGGAAGGAAAGATGGAAGGAAGGACGGAAGGAGGAATGAAGGAAGGAAAGATGGAAGGAAGGAAGGAGGAATGAAGGAAGGAAAGATGGAAGGAAGGAAGGATGGGAGGCAGGGAGGAGGCCGGTTGCTTGGAGTGGTTTTCTTTGGAGTTGGCATATTCCACTGGTAAGAGCAGGATTTGACCTTGAGAGGAAGGCAGAGTTCTGAGGGCCACAGCCTTTAGAGTCCACGGATGGACAGATGGTGACTGTGAAGAGTGGAGGAGGGTCATGTAACTAGATGGTGTGAACTTCAAAGGTCAGGGAAGGTACCTTAGAGTGGAAGAGAATTCCAGTCTTGCTTCCTATGCCGTCAGAAGTAGGCCATGTCGGATAAAGGAGAGCAGCATTTCCCAAATGAGAGCCACCTGTACACCGTCATCAAGGGTTTGGCCCTCTCTATATTCTACCTGAACTATGATAGACTCAGTGTCTTTGTTTAAATCGACTCGGGTCTAACATAATAAATAAGCATTTGCTCCCCCCCCCAGAAAAGAAGCTGGGGACCCTCCAGGAAGAGAATGCAGCATAAGGCCGAGCCTGTCCCGGTGAGGACAGAGGCGAGGACCCCTCTAGTGCAGCTTCTGCCTCCGCCACACCCACGGGACTGGGAACAGACAAGGTGACCAACTCACCAAATGTCGAGAAAGACCTGCTGGCAAAGAGGATGGAGGGGAGAGGCCCCTGCCCTGTTTTGCACCAGGATACCCAGTGATCTGGGCACCCCGAGAGCTCCAGGACTCAGCTGCCAGTGGCACTGAGGGGGAAAGTGAGTGGAAGACCAGAGGGAAACAGTGGCGTGTGGTGAATACACAGGGCCAGAAAAGGGGCCAGATCGGGGCTGGAAGAAATGGCAGGTTGCCGACTGGACAGCAGATGGGGCCCCGAGACACCCTGGGGACCCCCAGAAATACCAAACACGTAGAGGCAAAAGCCAAGGAAACAGGTTAATCCTTGATGATGACAGCTCAGCCCCGCTGTAGCCAGACACCGAACATCCCCACTGTGCTATGTCACACGATCCTCACCACGCCAAGGGCAGGGGCTGCTGACGCCCCGTCTTACGGATGAGAAGGCAAAGGCTTACAGGGATTATAGGACTTGTCCGAGGCCACAGGAAGAGGGGGCAGAGCCGAGACACACATGGGAGACGGTGTCCTTCACTAACGTGCCACACTGCCTTCCTGTTTCCACCCAGAGGGAGCTGCCAGTATCCACCGGAAGTCTTTTGGGGGTGGCCTGGGGAGAGCCAAGCAGCAGTCAGCACCCCCTTCCTGACCTCCTTGAATTCTTTAAATTCTGGAAAGCAGCTCTATTTAACAGTCATGACGGCTTTTCACATGAAACCTCTCACCATCCTCTTAGAAAGGCTATTTCCTGGGGAACTGGATGGTTGGGGTCTGCCCTTGGCCTCTCATCACCAAGCGGGAGTTGGGGTCCTGACGGCGACCTGAGGCTCCAGGAGGGAGGCCCCACATCCGCCTCCTGACCTGGCTCGGCCTTGGGAGCCTCCACACCTGCCTCAGGCCTACAGATCCACAGCCCACACCCTCCCGGGAGCGGCCCCAGTGCACCTGCTGTCCCCCCCCACCCCATGCAGAGCCCGCCGCCCCTCTCTGCCCATCTCAGCCCTCCCCACCGCTGGGAGTCCACGGCGAGTCCACAGTGCCTCTGGGTGGCAGACACACCTTCCGCGGGCTTCCAAGTCAGCTGGTTCCCAGGTGCTGACTCTCCAGCCACCCCGGCCCAGTTCCCACCCGTGTGCTGCTGGAATAACAGGGAGTCACAGAAATGTCTCCTTCCAGAGTAGCTCAGTTCCATGGAGACCTACTGAAGGAGGCCACCCCGCACCACCCACGATCAGGCAGCAGAGACTAACAGGAGACACCCGCTCACAGGTGCGGGGAAGACGAAGGGCTCCGCTGGGTGGAAGGGGAGGCCGTGAGGTCTGCGGGAAGCTGGCAGGGCCAGGACGGGAGCAGGGGCTCAAGGAGGCCACAGAGAGAACCAAAGGGATGGGGTGTGTCACCGAGAGTGGGGTTCCAAGGTGACCCGGTCACAGTGAGGACAAGTTCTGCTGTGTGGGCCTGAGTGAGGCGGTGGTGGTGGGTGGCTGAACCCGTGGAGGCAGAGGCTGTGGACACATCTCTGCCCCCCACTCTCTGACTTGCCCTCACCAGTGAGTTGTTCCCTTCCACATCCCAGGTCAGAGAACAGCTGCAGGCAGCCCGAGTGATAAATATCCCGGAGAGATGCAGTAATGAAATGGTGGCCCCGTCCTGGTCGCTGCAACAAAGCCGGGCCAGGAGGTGACCTGGGAGGGTGCAGGTGAGGAGCTGGGTGGGCACAGGGAAGCACGGGCCCCGCTTGGCCACGGCCTCCGCTCCCATCGGTCCCACCACCAGGACTCCCAGCTCGGGGCACCGAGGGGCTCAGGGGGAAGCAGCGAGTGTGCATGGAGACAGCGGAGCAGTGAAGTCTAAATGGCATCTGGGAGGGGACAGCCGTAGTGCACAGGCAACAAACAGAGGTTGACCGGCAGGTCCCAGGCCCCAGAGCCAGGCAAAGGGAGCCCCGGGAGATGCCGGCCAACAGCAGACAGCGCGGGCGTAGACTTCTCTGGGCCTCACCTCACATTAGGTGGCGGCCAGATGGACCTGACAGCACGGCTTCTCCTCTAGGGACAGGGCACCATCGCCTCCTGTCCTCAGACTGGGAGAGCCCTATTACCTCTGCCAGGCGAGCATCTGCACCCCTTGTGTGGTCATGGTACCGGGGGCACTCGCCTCTCCTCAGGAAGCTGTGGCTCTGCCCGCGTAGGCACACAGGGGTGGGCATCTGTGACATGTGCCCCACTCCCTGCTTCTGTTTAAAGGGCATCCTACAGGTTCCTGTTGAAAGAGGGGTGGGAGAGAGAGCTGCGGGCAGGGAAGACACACGGTTTCGTGCAGAGAGCACACAGCAACCGGCCTGGCACGCAGCCTCCAGCCCGCCACTGCGGTGGGCTCCCCCAGGGGCGGATTCACTTGGCACCTGGTCAAGGTAATTACTGCTGAACTTGAAAACCTAACGCAGCAAAACCACAAACATTTAACATGCGTTCCTCCTCCCGCGGGGCACAGAGGGCACAGGCGCGAACGGCCTGATTCACGACCTGAGCTCCGGAGGCTGCACACAAACCGATGAGTCAAGAAGCCAGCGGCAGCGAGAAGCGCAGCCCCCTGGCGAGCGGCGGGCGGCCGGGGCAGCAGAACCCGGCTTCTCCACGGCCCCTCCGGGCCTTACGTGCGCGCGACGCCAGGTGCATGGGTGCACACACCTTGCGGGGACCCGGGCGCACGCACGCCCCGCACGGAGACCCAGACCCCCAGGCCCAGGCCCAGAGTGGCCTTCGACAGCTCCTGTGTGATTCCAGATGACGCTTGTCTTTGACACAGAAAGGACCAAACCAACTTCTGCGACAGGTGGGGGGCCAGGGAGGGAGACGACAGCAGGGGTTCACGCAACCCGGAAGGCTGCGTGCGCGGAAGGGCTGGGCTCTGAGAGGTGGGCGGGATGGAGGCAGAGGAGGATGCGCGGAGAGACGGGATGCGCATGCGCGGGGGGCGGTGCTGTCAGGAGCAACCCGGGAGCACACGGAGGGGTGGGCGCCCACGTGGGTCCCGAGGGCAGCCGCCCACCCGAGGCCTCTGAGTGCCAGGCCTGCTGTCACATGTCCTCTCGGCCCCATTCCCCTGCCCCTTGCCTGCTGGGCCACTTACTCTTGGCAGTCGGAATGAAGGAGCAAACCCCAAACATGCCTTGTGCCAAGTTTAAAAAAAATTATATTGTGGTTTTATATTAAGTATATGTATATACGTATATATATAATATATAACATAACTGCCATTCTTTAGTGTACAATTCAGTGGCATAAATTGTATTTATAATGTTCTGCTATCATCACCACCGTTTATCGCCAAAACCTTTCCATTGCCCCTAACAGATATTGTGCGCCCAGTAAGCAGTAACTCCCCCATTTCCCCTCCCCACAGGCCCTGGTAACCTGTAATCTAATTTCTGTCTCTATGAATTTGCTTATTCTAGCTATAAGTGGACTCAACCAATACTTCTCTTTTGTGTCTGACTTATTGCACTCAACATGGTGTCTTCGAGCTTCACCCAGGTTATCGTGTGTTACAGAAGTTCATTCCTTTTTACAGCCCAGAATATTCCATTGTATGGACAAACTACATTGTGTGTATCCATTCATCCACTGAGGGACATTTGGGTTGTTTCCACCTTTTGGCTTTTGTGAACGATGCTGCTATGAACACACGTGCACAAGTTTCTGTTCAAGTCCCTGCTTTCAATTGTCTTGGGTGAATATCTAGGAGTGGAATTGCCAGGTCATATGGTAATTCTATGTTTAACTTACTGAGAAACTGCCACACTATTTTCCACGGTTTCCACCACTTTACATTCCCAGCAGCAACACACAAGGATCCCTATTTCTCCACATCCTCGCCACTTTTCCCAGGTTTGGGGCTTGGCACCCGTTGTCAAAAGGCGGCATACCTGGCTGGCTTTCTCTGCTCCCGGGAAACTGACACTCTGTGTCCCGTGTTCCCCGCAGAAGGGAGCTCTGGGGCCTGCAGCCTCCTCCACCCCAGGCTGATGGCTCCTATTTAATGTCAGATCCCAGTGGTGAGGTCCCACATGGCCTGACGTGTGGCCCACTGTCCCCTGCCCCACCCATGGCCACACCTTCCAGAGTCCAGCCGGCCAGCACAGACATCTCAGGACAGCGGTGGCCTGGGGCTGTCTGCCTAGCTCCACAGAGGCCTCAGGGCAGAGACCTGACAACTGCAGCCCCAGCCACGATCACGGAGGGAGGACGAGGGATAGTGCCAGAAGCCGGGGCGAGGACTGGGGTGACCCCTGCCCCACGACCCATCCTGACTGCTTCTCTCTGGGCTAGAGGGGAAGGGCCACCTCCGAGTAGGAGCCCCAAGTGGCTCCATTCTCAGGCTCCAGCTCAGCCCAGGATGTTAGGCCCCAGCCCCAGGGTACTTTGACCTGAGTCCCCCAAAAGACCCCCCCAAAGGGTCCACAGTCCCCTAGGTGGATGCTATGGGTGTGGAGTGCCAGAGCCAGACGGCGGTCACTGACGCTCAACACTGCAGCCCTGCTCTCCCGCTCACCCTCGCGCCCCCTCTCTCCTCACTCCTCCGTGCTGAGACCCTGGGGGTCCCAGTCTGGTGAGGACCAGGGGTTGGGAAAGCCGGAGGAGGGGCAATAATACCTTTCATTTGTGCAGTGAGGAGATGAAGCTGGAGGCAGGAAGAGCCAGCCATTCTGACTAAGGAGGAAGCCGAGGTTCACGCAGCTCCTGAGTGGTGCAGCCTGCCTCCGAGGCAGAGCACCCCCACAGGGACCCAGCAGGGACCCTGAGCCAGTGCAGCGACAAAGGCACAGGGGCCGGTGTTATTTAATTTTCACCTTTTGCAAATTTCATTACCAGTCATTTCAGTTTGGAAGCATCAGGACTTCAGGGTCGGTTGTCAGAATGAGGGACTGGGGGGGGCCCAATGGGAGCTGGTGGGACCCGCCAACAGCGGTGGCTGAGCCCAGGCCCAGGATGCCCTTGGGGATGCCCCTGGGGCCAGGGGATGGGCTGTCAGCCCTGGAGCAAAGGGCCCCACCCAGGATCTCTCAGTCCTGATCAACCCTCAGACACAGAGAGCCAGAGAGAGACAAGCTGTGTTCCCACAATCACACACAGCCACACACCTCCCAATGCACCCCACACCCTGCACACATGCACACACAGGCACATACACGTGCTCGTGCACACACAGGCACACACAGCTGGGTGCTCTCCCAATGGGAGCTGAGTTCTGCGGGCACTGCGGATGGCTCCCTGGGGTTCCGGGCCACTGTGCTCTGCCTCATCCCCGCCCCATCAGCCGCGGGGTCCCTTCCCCAGGACTTGTCTTGGAGCAGCTGCATGTGCCCCTCCCTCTGGGCCACAGCCTGCCCCACCAGTGCCCAGGCAAGAGCAGGGGCGAGGAGGGGCTGGTCCAGCCCACCACAGCCCCACCCCAAAGCAGGCTTTCTGTGTCCCTGGCTCAGAAGCCCTGCAGCCGGGTTTGCCATATCTGCCATCTGCTGCAGGCCCTTCCTGTGCTGGGGACTCTAAGGGTGGGGGAGAAAGGGGAGGCGGGGAAGAACAGGGATCCAGGGGAGGGCCAGGGGTCAGGGCACAGGAGAGGCTGGTCCGGGCCATCCTCCACCCCCCTCCAGGGCCATCCGGACAGGCGCGGCGCACCCAGCAGCATTGTCTGGGCTTGTCCCCGCACTCAGTGGGGAGCGGGCCCTGCTAGGCCGCAGTGCACATTTTCAGGTGTCTTCAATTATTCATGGGAGTTGGAGGTGCTTCCTGCGCTTTGCAGGAGAGCTGCTTGCAGCTCCTCTAGCTGCATCCTGGAGAGGTCACTGATCTCCTCATCCAGGAATGGGGAGGGGCCTGGGGACGGTGAGCACCCCCGATGCTGTACGTCACCCCATGGTGGGTGCCTGACCCCAGCACCTCCTCCCTCTTCTGAGAGCTGCACAGTGTTAGGGGACAGTGGAGATGCCACACCCAGGCACAGACACCACCTTTGGTGGGGGCCTATGGGGGTAGGGTGGGCAGTAGTGGGGCTTGGCCAGGAAAAGCTGGCCCAGGAACTGGGTGGCAGGTAGCAGTGGAGCTTGGTCTGGAGCCGGAAGCCAGAGCAGGTGTGCCCAGCTGCTCACACCCTGAGACTGTGCAGTGGCTGCCCGAGCCCCCGTGGGGGGCTGGGTGTGCTGAGGGGCCAGGCCCAGTGCTCTTTACGTGGTGCCTCTGTGCCTGGGGCACGAGACCTAACTCCAGGGAGACAAGTGCCCTCATGCCTGGAGTTCCCATCTCCTGCTTCTGCCCACCCAGTATCCCCATTCCCATCCCCACCAGCACCCGCCTTTCTCCCAGGCTTGGATGAGGTGACCCCTCACGCACCCAAGAGGGACATGAGATCCAGATGGACCAACCAGCCACAGGAATTGCCTCAAGGATGGCCAGGGGACCAAACTAGAAGGATGATGGGGGCCTGGAGGCATCAGGGCCACCCCTTGGGGAGAGGCTGCCTGGATGTGAGTATTGGGGGAAGTAGAGGCAAGGAATGGAGAAGCTGAGTTCTAATGAGACTCGGCACCTGAATACAGCCCTTCCTGAAACTGTTGCTTGCAATTGAAAAGCTATCCAGTCGAAGACCCTTCATTTGCTGCTCTGGTCCCAGTGGAACGTGCTTTCTCCAGCAGGACTGGGGACAATGGGCGAGCACAGGGCTCCAGCCACCACTCCTTCCTTGCAGACACTGGCCAAAGGCGAAGCAATAGTGATAGGGCTCAGTCTCCAAAAAGTCCCTAAGACCAGGTTCAGCTGCACCCTGACAATGAACACAGGCACCTGGCACCCACCTTCATGTTGACACACACACACACGCACGCTCACACAGGCAGCTCCTGCACACCTGCGTGTGCCCACAGACACCCACGCCTGTCCAGACATGCACGTTCTCAGATACTCACAGGCACGCACACACTTGCAGGGGAGCCTGCAGGTCTGGCCCCAATGCCAGGCACCGCCCCCCCCGTCCAGGCAGGTGTGCACAGATCTGCTCACACTCACACTCGTAGGCACGCGTGTGCTCACCAGCCCAGGCACGCACACATTCCCACAAAACCACAACACTGGATTCTGGATCCCGTGCTGAGAGTGGCAACGTGACCCGAGCAAGCCCCCCCGGCCCGGCAGGGCAGCCCGCGCAGGAGCCTGCCAGGGCTCCTTGTTTCCGGCAGGCCTCGGCGCAGAGCCGTGCTTATCCTGGGAAGGGTGAACGCCAGGTGAGAAATGATTAGCTGTCACTCAGGGTTTCGCTGATACAGACCCCTCCTTCTGCTCGTGGCAGAGGCTGGCGCGTCATTGATCCACTTAGTGCACTCACGTCGGCAGGCACAGCACCTGAGCCAGGATTAGCTAAAGAGCATAAAAAGCACGGAGGACAGGGCTGAGCACAGGGGTGGAGGGAGCTGCTCCAGGCTGCTCCCCACTGTCCAGAGCCCCCCTGGGCCAGCACTTGTGCTTAGAGTGGGAAACAGTTGTTTCTCCCCAGAAACCTCATCCCTGAGGTCACACCCCCTCCAGGTTTGTGTTTCCAATTATGAACACCCAGCCCAAGTTGAAGAGGGGAAGGGGTGCAACCAGGGACAAAGAGGAAAGAAAGGCAGGCACAGAGCGAAAGCTGATGAAAGACCACAGGAATGCTGGCTGTGGGAGCTGCAAGAAAATATCAGCATTTGGACCCTTTTCCTGAAGATTTTATTAAGCTTTCCCTGTTGCCTGGAGTTGGTCCACAGCAGGGCTATGGCTTCAGAATTTAGTATGTATCAGTATAGCAATAAACTTTTGCTGACACTTGCCTTCACTTTCTTCCTTCTTACCCATCCATCCACCCATCCATCTACCCACCCATCATCCGTCCGTCCATCTGTCCAGCCAGCCAGCCAGCCAGCCAGCCATCTGTCCATTCATCCATCCATCCATCCACCTGACTGTTCATCCATTTGTCTATCCATCTACCTGTCCATCTATCCATCAATCCACCCATTCCTCCATCCATCCATCCTTCTCCCCATCCGTCTGTCCATACCTCCATCCTTCCCTCTATTAACAGACATTTATTAAGCGCTGGCATGTGTCAGGCTCTGTGCCCATTTTGGTGATGGGGGTGGGTAAGTGTGTGGAGGTGGACAGAGACAGGAACAGATCTGGGGCCCCATCCTGGGGGCTGCCCACTCTTAGAGGACCGAGAGGGACCGAGAAGAGCAGACTAGAATGTCGTGAGTTGGCTCAGCACGCCCTCTGCTGGTGGCAAGGCAAACACGTACCCCCGGAGCCAACACTAGCAAACAGGGCTTCCAGGCATGGCCATGGGCTTCCCAGAAAGGGTCCCAAGAGGCCACCAGCCTTCCCGTCGGGCCCTATCCCCTCCCATCAAGGTTTTATCCGTGCATACATGGACTTGGTGTTTCCAATTGTCACGGACCAGGAGAAGCTGCAACAAATGAGCTGGAGCCTGGGGATGGCCACAGGGGCAGGCCTGAGTGGGCATCTGTGGTCAGAGGCTGCCCCTGCCTCGGCCAAGCCCAAGCACCTTCCTCCTTGCTTCCAGGTTGGGCCAGAGAACAGTGCTGGCTGACACTCTGCTTTCAGCAACGATGGCCATCTCTGATGTGGGGGCTCCCTCTCTCCTGGCCCCAGGCTAGGCTACACCTGAGGTGGAGGAGAGGGGGTTTAGGATAGGGAAGGAGGGTCTTGCCTCCGAAAGCTCCTGACTCTGCATGCCCTTGCCTGCCCCACTCCCTGCCTCCTGCACCCTCAATGGCTTTGGAGTGGGGAAACTACCAAGCTCTCATTGGGGGGGTTTGTTGCGGTGCCCCCCTGGGGCTGCAGTGCCCCAGGCCAATTGGCAGCTATTCACCATCCCAAGCTCCTCTGCCGTTCACCATCCCAAGCTCCTCTGCCAAGCCCGGCATCTGTTCACAATGAAGGGGGCAGGATTGGCCTGGGGCTAGAGGGGCCCAGAGTGCCCAGACAGTCCCCTCCCCGCTCCCCAGGTACCAGGAACCCCCTGGCCTTCTTGCTCCCCTAGTCCTAAAGGCCTGGCCACAGAGTTTCCAGAGCTCAGAGAGACAGACTCCAGCCTCTGCATGAAGGAGACACAGACAACAGGGACATCCCTGCCTCCAAACTGCCACCATGGAGAACACAGACAATGGCTGAAGCTGTCACACTGGGGAAGCCCTGTCACAGGAGGCCATCACACATACCTGAGGACATGAACAGCTTGGGTCCTATTCCATAGGTTTCTTAATTTTTGTAAAGTGCAGCCATTTTGGCCCCCTCTCCCTTTGGGTTCTGCAAAGCTCCTGGAGGCCTGGGAAACTGGGGTGTCTGGGGGACCCTCTGCTTTCAGTCCTCCTTGGTCATTGCAGGCAGGTTGATTGTCCAGCCCTGAGGCTATGCCCCAGGCCCCCCAGGTGTCCTAGTTTTGCTGCCTCCCTGGGTCTGTCACCTCCTCCCACCCCCTGGGAATCCCAAATGTCAACCTCTTTATAGCCCTGGGTACTGGGTCTGCCACACCTCCTTCTAAGACCCTCACCTCCCTGGCTTTTCCCTAGAACAATTCTTCAATGAGCTCAGTTTTTCACTCAGAAGACAGAGGTGGGGGTTACATCTTCAGGCAACCTCAGCTTTGTGCCCTGCAGCCCCCCCACTTCCCCAACCAGGAAATACAGCAGCCATGGAAGGAAAATTCAGCCAGGACTAAATGCGGATTACAATTGACATAGATGATCTTGTAATGGCTCTTCAGCCCCTTTCTACCTGTCCTGCAGGTCCCCTCCTCCTTGCAGACACAGCAACCTAAAGGGACATGACTCAGACCCCCCACCCTCCCTTGCCCTGGGCCTGGGTCTCCCCACAGGGAGATGAGCTGCTCCAATCCAGCTCCTCCACTCAGGGCTCCCCCACCCGACCCAGCCCCGGCCGACAGAAGGTATTTACTTTATATCAAGGGAAGTGTAAATGTTTTTAGAAAACATTTTAGCAGCTCCAGCAACAGTTTGGAAAATGTGTTTTATTTGGAAGTGGCAGACAGCACTCTGGCTCCGGAGTGTCACACCTATGACATCACTGGGGGGAGAGGGGTTGGCAGGCAGGGCAGGTCCCAGGCCCTGGGGACCTGAGCCTGGTGGAAGCAATCACCTGAGCTGACCCCTCTCCAGAGCCCAGAGCCTGCAGTCATGCAGAGCAAGACCTGGGAGCCTCCTTCCCTCTCTCTGAGCAGTGATGCAGGGCACACTCAAAGGGCATAGCCAGAAAGCCCACCTACAGCCTCTGTCTCTGTCCCCGCCAAGCCCAAGGCAGCCATAACCCCTCCCCACAGAATCCTGCAGAGCCTCAAAGGTGCACGGGCTGAGTCTGAGCTGCTTCAGCGCCATCCTCTGCAGCCTGTGGCTTTTACCTGTTCTTGAGGATAAGCCAGGAGGCTTCTGGGTAAACACAGTGGAAGATTGTACACATGTATCTCATTCCCCTCTGAAGAGCCCAGTAAAATGGCAGCAAAGAAATAAAACATGGGAACAAAGAGAACTGGAAGGGGACAGAAGCAGATGAGATTCCAGCAGATTTTTGGAAGAGAGAAAGTGGATGGAGAGTGGTAACAGACACCACAGGTGGAGGGAGAGAGATAGGTAAACAAGACTACAGAGGCAGGTATGGAGGACTGACTTGTCCCATAGAATCCCAAGCGACCCAGATTTGGAGGTACCAGGGCTGGCAGATAGCAGGGGTGAAGTGTGGGGCTGAAAATCCAGCAGGTGGGCAGCTCTCCTCGACCCCCTAGCCAGGCAAGAGACAAAAGAGTGGCCCTCTGGTGGAACTGCAAAGGACCCAGGGACTCAAGGTGGAGGATGGTGCTGAAACAAGAGGACCAAATGGAAGCCTTCTGTTGGGCAGTGGGAGTCCCAGGCTCACCCCCCATCCTGCACATTCCAGGGCGCTCCCCACAGGTGGAGACTGCAGGCATCGTCCTTGGAACTGCCCAGCATGATGGCTGTCCCCTCACTCAAACACCCTGAAGTCAAGTGCCCCCCACCACCACTTTACATCAAACAATAAGGTGTTTGGTGTCCCACTCTCAACTCTGGATGGATCACCAAGAGTCACCAAATATCTGAGGACCCTGAAAGAAGAAGAAGCAAACAAAAGTAATTTGTAGAATAGCCAAAAACTGGAAACAACTTAATCCTAATTCAGTAGGGAGCAGGTTGAGTAATCAATGGAATATCCTTACAATGAATACCATAAAGCTGCTAAAAGGGATGAAAAAAATATCTATGTATATTGAAGTGGAAAGAGGTCTACCATGAAGGGTGAAGTGAAAGAAAGCAGAAGACCTTATGTGAAGTCTGAGTATGCTTATTCAAATTATATGTGTATAAGAAGGGTCTGGCAGAAGGTGGGTAGATGGGCTTGCAATGGGTACCTGTTGAAAATAACTTCTAAATGGACCTGTTCATGCTCACCTCTGTGAACTTCCTGATCTCCAGGATACAACTTCAGAGCTATTCCTGTTTGAACCAGAGGGCCAGAAACTCATACACCTGCTTGAAGAAACTAGCATGAGGCTGGGCATACAGCAGGTGCTCAGAAACTGCTTAATGGGTAAACAGATGGATGTACATATAGACGGCTGAGAGGAGGACAGACGCAGGGATGAATGGGAGAGTGGCAGGACAGTGGCTGGTTGAACACGGTCATATGACCTCACAGGTAGCTAGATGACAGCCCTGACCAGCTAACCCCACTCCAGCAAGGAGGGGAAAGTCATTCTGGGCTCTGAGTTGCCTACTGGCCGAAGATCTGCACACTCCCAGGGGTCCTGTCACCTCCTGCCTGAGCAGAAACTGATGCCCAGAAGAGAAGTCTCACCTGTTGAGTTGCTAAGGCAACCAGAAGCACGCTGGGATGCGAAGCTGGCAGCCCCGGGGAAGTCCTGTCTTCCATTTCTTAGATCACGGTTCTATCAGCTCTCCTCGAGGCTTTTTCCTATCAGTTCAGAAACTGGTCACAAACAGCAAATCCCAGTCAGCCACTGGCCCCCCATGTCAGCACATTCTCCCTAACCCCAACTTCTAGAAGGAATTACAGCAGCCCAGGCAAAGCCCACATGTGACTCAGACACAGGAACATCATCAGCCTGGGTCCAAACTCCAGCAGGGGCTCAGATCACACTGGGGAGGGCAGGACAAAGTGATACCACAGCCAGACAGTGGTTTGGGGGCAGGGGGCCATTCATAGCATCTCCATGGCTTTGACCAAACAGCAGCTCCAGAAGAGTAGGGGAGGGGGTATCAGGGTACATGGTGAGGAAGTGACTCATTCAAGGACAGGGCTGGAGCTCTTGGTTGTCCCTCAAACCAGGTCTTTTTCTCCAGGGACCAGAAGCTTCTGGCAATGATGTAGCTAGCTCTGGCTTCTTGACTCAGGTTGTGGTTACCCAGACTTGACAGGTGAGGAAACTGAGACTCAAAGCAATCAGGGCTTACCAAGGCCATATGCCATCCTGTGGTGGGATTGGAACCCAGGATTCCTGCCTCCAAGGTCAGTGCCCTGTAGCTGTGAGGTTGTGGCAGGTGGGAAGAGTTCACATGGGAGGAGGTTGCTAGGGGAAGGACCAGGGCAGTGGCTGGAGAAGGTGGGGCAGCTCAGATGACAGCAGAGCAAACATGGAAACAGAGCAGGGCGAGCATCCTGGATGAATCCCCTAGAGAGAAAGGGATGTGTGGGAGAAGGTGAACTTGGCCTTGGACGTAGGGAGTTGCTGGGCAGGGTGGAATGGGGATACTGTGTTAGGAGGAAGGGTGCTACGTCGTCAGTGGGCTGAGCTGGCCTTCCACCCTCTGGGCTGTTCTGCTCTGTGCCGGGGCCTCAGAAATGCATGTGCAAATTCTGAGCCAAAGTCCTGAGAATGGAGGCAGCGTGGAGACAGGCCCAAAGGGTGAGTCACACCCAGCTGCACCCTCTTCCCTCACAGGGAAATTACCAAAACTGATTCAAAACTTAATTTTAAAAATTAAATAAAAAATAGGGTAGGATGAGGGGGGTGGGTGTTCTTTTTTACTTTAATTTTTATTCTTATTTTAAGTTTTTTGGAATAAGGAAAATGATCAAAAATTGTGGTGATGAATGCACAACTATATGATGGTACCATGAACTAACTGTGCGCTGTGGATGACTGCATCGTATGTGAATATATCTCACACTAAAATTGAATTTTTTAAAAAAAGAAGAAATGGAAAACATGAAAAACAAGTAAATAAATTTTATTTATAATGAGTAAATAAATTGACTTTGTAATTTAAAGACCTTCTCCTAAAGAAAGCCCAGTCCCAAAAGGCTTCAGTGGTGGATTCTAAAAACATTTCAAGTAGAAATAAAGAAGAAATGATTCTTCACAAACTCTTCCAGAGAATAGAGGAGCAGGGAACATGTCCCAACTCATTCTAAGACCAGTATTGACCTGATACCAGTGCCAGACATGACATCACAAAAAAACTAAAGACAACTTTCCCTCAAGAATATAGATGCAAAAATCAACGCAATCTTTGCAAACCTAGCAACATATAAAAAGTTTTATATGCCATGACCAATGGGATTTATCCCAAGAATACAAGGTTGAGGTATTCGTGTAACATTCCATATTAATGGAATAAACGATGTAACCAGACAATCATTTCAACAGATGCAAAAAAGAAAATTGACAAAATCCAATACCCACTCATGGTAGAAACTATGTGCAAACGAGGAATAGAAAGGAACTTCCTCAAACTGACGAAAGTCATCTACAAAATCCCTACAGTTATCATCATATTTATGGTGAAAGATGGAATATTTTGCCCCTGAGATCAGGGGCAGGGCAAGGATGTCCACTTTTGTAACTTAGGTTCTAGGCAGTGCAATCAGGCAAGAAAAAGAAAAAATATTCAGACTGGAAATGAAGAAGCAAAACTCTCATTATTCACAGAAAATATGACCCTGCATATAGAAATCCTAAGGAAATCATACAAAACTACTAGAACTAATCAAAGGTCACAAGATACAAGATCAATATACAAAAATCAATTTTGTTTCTATATACTAGCAATGAACAATCCAGAGATAAAATTTTAAAAGAAGTCCATTCACAATAGCATCCAAAAGGATAAAATATTTAGAAGTAAATTTAACAAAAGAAAGGGAAGATTTATACACTGAAATCTACAAAATAATGCTAAGAGAAGTTAAAGATCTAAATAAACGGAGAGGTGTTCCATGTTCATGAACTGGAAGACTCAATATTGAAAAGATGGCAATTCTCCCCAAATTGATCATTGGATTCAACCCAATCCCTAGCAAAATCCCAGTAGGTTTTGTGGGGTTTTTGTTTTTGTTCTTGTTTTTTAAATTGGCAAGCTGTTCTTAAAAATTATTTGTGAATGGAAAGGACCCAGAATGAGTTGGGAAATGTTCCTTCTCTTGCATTTTTTGGAATTCTTTTGAAGAATTGACATTAATTCTTCTTTGAATGTTTGGTAGAATTCAGTGGTGAAGCCATTTAGACCTAGGCTTTTCTTCTTGATAGTTTTTTGACTACTGATTCAATATCTTCACTTGTTATAGGTCTATTCAGATTGTCTATTTTTTCTG
>PVKY010004305.1:0-19545 GCA_004027775.1 Bradypus variegatus
TGTGAGAAGGCCTCCTCGACGCAGTACTTCTGGTACAGGTAAACCCTCAACATCTCACCGTCCATCCAGGAGAATGGGGCTGTGCAGTGGGAGCCAGCACTGTGCCTCCTCCTGGCCTGGCTCATGGTGTACCTGTGCATCCTGAGGGGCACCGAATCAACTGGCAAGGTGGGACAGGAGAGCAGTGAGGGGCTCCTGGGGGGCGGGTGGGGGGCAGCTGGCTCTGCCCCAGCCTTGGCCAATGCCAAGAGGTTGCCTTCTGCTTCGAGGAGCAGAGGCCGTGCTGGGGTGGAGAGCACAGATGTCATTGCTGACACAGATCACCCCGAGGCGACTATAAAGATGGCCGGGGTGGTTGACTCGCAACTCCAAATCTTGAAATGAAGACTTTCCCTCTGCCTAAGAAGATGAGTATTTCTGTACCAGGCCAGCCCCCAAATCCACATAGCCCAAGGGGCACCAAGGAACTAGGCAGTGAGTTTTCCCTTTACCATCCCGAGACACCCCAACCACTGGCTCTCAAACATAGTTGCACATTTAGTATCGCTCGAGGAGCTTTAAAAACTGATGCCTCAGTCTACTAACCCCACAGATTCTGATGTAATCAGTCTGGGGTGCAACCTGAGCATAGGGATTTTTAAAAGCTCCCCCAGTAATTATAATATGAAGCAGATTTTGTGGCCCTTTATTCTAAGCTGCTTTCAATGACCCTGCAGAGCTGTCAGGCCTGATCTTGATAAACCTTTCATCCTTGGTGTATCCCCACATTTACACTGCTGCTTGAAATGAGATGTTCCTTTAACTCTGATCAGCAACATGTGCAAGGTTTGCTTTGAGTGTTTCCATCACCTGCTACCTTTTCAAGTGTCAGCAGATGCCCTCGTGTCTCCACTGTGCCGCATCTCAAACCCAGTGGCTCCTTACAGGCAGATCCACCACCATGACTGGGGTGCACACATTGTCCCAATTCCTGACAGATTTCCTTATCCCACTTTACAGAGGACTTTCCTGAGGCTAAAGAGGTAAAGTCACCTGCCCAAGGGTGCAAGCCCGTGAGGGCAGAACCAAGGACAGAACTCAGCTCTGCCCAAGAGACTTCCCATGGCCTTGGTGTGGCGAACCACCTCCTGTTTGCTTTCCTCCAACCTTCAGTGAGTTAATCAATGGCAACTGTTCCTGCTGAGAAGTCCTAAGGATCCACTGTTCTCACCCTCTTGACTGTCTGAGTTGCCTCCTCCAGCCCCACCACTTTTTCCTTGAGGCATCATGACCAGAACTGCCCATGGCATCCCAGTTACCATGTGCCAACCCACTGTCTTGGCTGGTAGGGCATTTTCTTCTGGCTTCCTGGACTCTGTTGTGGCCCCCATTTTAGCCCCATAGCACACAATCCTGTGCTATGCACATCATCCCAGCTTAGGGGCTAGTGGATTGAGGTGTTCTTCTCTGGGAAAGCTTAGAGCCTGTAGCAACTCACTCCTTCCCACCATGAAACTTGGTCAGGGCTTTTATTTTATTAATATTTATAATCTATGTTATTATATATTATAATATTAATATAATTAATAATTTATTAATATTTTATAAAATATTAATGTATCTTTGCCAGATTATTATGAATGTGATCCAAAAGATCTTAAGTGACATCTGCAAACTTGAAGATTTAATGAGGCCATCTTTTTTCCAGATCATTTATAAACGTGTTCAACAAGGCCATATCATGCCAGAAAAATGTATTTATTCCTAATGTCTATTTCCCCACCCTTCTCCATGGCAGAATTGCCCCATTTATAGAGGATTAATTTGGTCAAAGACTTTCTGTCATCTCTCAACCCCCTCGTTTGGAGCTTCCTTTTTTTTTTTAACCCTCTCCAAGCATTTTTCCAGACTGGTCAGAAACAGATTCTCCCAACAGATTGGGCTTGATTGCATGTCTAGCAATCCTGCTGGCTTCCCTGATGGATAAGTGAGCTACCCTGGTCGTGCCTGCAGAGCCTTCCAGAAATCTTGTTCATCTAGAGGTTGGGAATCCGGGAACTTGCCCTAAGCATCCTCAGAGTTTTCGCTGTACGTTGGACACCTGACCACCAGTTTGTCCTTGAATTTCTTCAGCTCCTTGGCCAGATGCCCTCTCTTTCTACTTATTCCTCTCCATCTTGCATCAGGTTTATTTTCTTGTAATCTTGGGTGGGTTCACTCTTCCCAAGTTACAGTGACCCCAACCAAGAAACTGATAAAAGGCAACGCACCTCTGCCTGCCAGTCCCACGGTGAGCGGGCACAGAGCGCCACTGCCGAGGCCATAGGAAATTCATGGGAAGATGGGACCCCACCTTGTGGGCAGTAGGCCAAGGGAAATCCAGTCCCATCTGGACGTGGGTCAGCAACTGAGTTTCTCACAGGGGGACCACGACTTTTAAGAGAAGCTGCTTACACACCCAAAAATAGTCTTGCAAAATAGTTCTTCGCTTTGCAGAAGAGGCTCTGATGTGCATATGTGTCTCTTTACAGAAACACTCCAGCCCTGAATCAGCCCTAAATGGGGGGTTGAGTGCATGCAGTTTAAGCCTTCTTAACAGGTTTTGTTAAACTTAGAGAATTACTCAGAGTATGAGAGACACTGCCAAAGTTACCATGAAAACCTGAGACAAAACATCATTGAACGTGTGATGCGCATCAATAGGAAAAGAGAATTTAGTTGACAAAAAATTTTGCTTATGTGTACTTTTAAAGACCATTGAAGTGAGGCCTTCTAGGAGGGTTGTCATTAAAAAAAAAATAAAAAACAGGACACTGAAATTTTCTGTTGTATTTATTATAGGGATGTTGTTCCCTATGCTACAAGCCACTGCTTTTCCTTTATGTGTGTTCATGGCCAAGCTTCTCTCAGGTCCCAGTCCTAGGGAAAGCTATCCTTCCTCCAAGCCCATGAACACTTGTTTCTTTTGGAGACAATGCAACTTGTTAGTGGTTGTGCTTCCTACTTTGCTTAGGCCACTGGGAAGCTCAGAGCTGAATTTGGCTCACCTCTGGAAACTGGATAGGGCCTCATACACATATTTTCTGGGCTGCCTTTTTCTTTGAGCTAATCTTTTGGACTGCCCATATTTTCCTTTTACTCTAATTTCTTTATCTAGCAATTAAAAAATGTTAGGGTGGTAGATGTATTTTTGTGGGCTGCCTCAAATCCTTTTTTGGAATAAGGTTGGACAAAGGGAGGGTGGAGGGCAGAGGCACCATTACCTGGTTCTCTCTTTTCTACTGAATAAGAGAGTTCTGGTGGTTAATGATATGCGGGCCACCACACCCTACCACCTCGTGTGCCCAGCTCAAACTCAGAACCTGCGTCTAACCAGGAATCTTGATGTCGTTTCCAGAGACACTGAGGTGTTCTATGGGTACAGAGGGACAGTCCTGGGCAGAAGGGGGCCCTGTGATCTCTGTGTCTCTGGGAGGCTGACTCTACCCTCTGCTGGCCCCAGGTGGTGTATTTCACTGCATTGCTGCCCTACTGCGTGCTCATCATCTACCTGGTCAGGGGCCTTACGCTGCACGGATCCACCAACGGCCTGCTGTACATGTTCACTCCCAAGGTACTAGCTGGAGCTAAGGGATCCTTGAGGGTGGGTGGAAAGGGGGCAGGACAGAGGCTGGGCGAATGCCATAATGTACCCAGGGAGGTTGCTATGAGCCTGCCAGGCTGGAGTGAAGGGCATGGATTACCTGCGGGCACTGGATCTCCTCTTCAGCCAGGCAGTCTCCAAGCCCTGTTCATTCTAGGGCATTAAGTCTACCCTTCCTTCCCATTCCTACCCCCCACCCCAATCCAGTGCTGCTCCAGATTCCTGTCTGGCCTCCCTGACTCTAATCTCATCCCAAACCCATCTTCCACACCATAAACATCACTCCAGTCATCTCACCCCCTCGTCACACACTTCCATGGCAATCCTCTGTCCTCCAGGGGCAAATCCACACTCCGGCAGAGTTTTCCAGGATCCCTCTTGAATGTACCCACTCTCCAGGTACCCTAGTCAGTGTGCCTCAGTGTGGGGTGCTATGGGGCAGAGCAAGTTCTTCCTTTAGCAAATCTGGCCCCTGGAAACAAAATGACCGTAGCATCCCCCAAAATGTACACACACAGACACACACACGCACCCACCACCACATTTCCAAATGCCCCCTGATGCCAGGGTGGGGATTCAAACCCAGACCTAGACCTCTACTGCCAGGCTACACCACCCTCAACTCTGGATGCCCAGAGCCGTGGAGGCCCTAAGCACAGATCAGGGGCTCAATACATTTTTGAATGATTTTACCTGACAATTTTCAATTGAGCACTTCCTATGGGTGAGGTGCCATGGGGAGTAGGCCATGAGGAATGCCCTGGGTTTCATGTGCTGGGGAGTAGACAGGGCCCAGGCCCAAGCCTGCCTCTGCTGAGGCTTGCCCAGGCCCCCTCAGCCCTGCCCCTGCTGGCCCTGCAGGTGGAGCAGCTGGTCAACCCCAAGGCCTGGATCAATGCAGCCACTCAGATCTTCTTCTCACTCGGCCTGGGGTTCGGCAGCCTGATCGCCTTCGCCAGCTACAACGAGCCCTCCACCAACTGCCAGAAACATGCCATCATCGTGTCCCTCATCAACAGCTCCACCTCCATATTTGCCAGCATCGTCACCTTCTCCATCTATGGCTTCAAAGCCACCTTCAACTATGAAAGTTGCTTAAACAAGTAAGCCTGGGCAGCCCATTGACCCCCAGGCCTGACGTAGGGAGGTGAGTCCCCAAAGCTTGGAGCAAAAGGCAACTGGGAAGAGGTGGATACCACAGAGTTTAGGCACGGGGGGCAAAGAGCTCCAGATTTGGGGTCCTCAACCCAGAGTTCAGACTCCACACGTGCACATACAGGGCCTCTCCTGAGGGGCCTTGGGCAAGTCAGAGTGAGCCGTGCGGGGATGAGGGTGGGTTTAACATGTTCAAAGCATTCAGCAACAAACTTTAGTATCTTCTGCTCCATCCTCTCCCCCTTCTCCGAAGTTACCAAGAGCTCTTTAGCTGAGCCATTACAAATTATAGATTGTAGAATTTACTTTCTGCATCCTTTACCTAAATGCACAAGAAACATCCTACTACAGATGCAATCTGTAGCCAAGATTGAATGGGGGAATACAGGAAGTACTAAAAACATGAGGGTGAAGGGAGATAATTTTTGCAACTCAGAAATAACCTTGTAAACAGCAAAGAGCCTGTTTTACTCCACAAAAAGAATCTTAAAATTTGATTGTACATATATACACATTTATATATATATACATACACATGTATATATATACACACACACATATATACATATACACATTTATATATACATATACACATTTATAATATGTATTCATACATATATATATATATTATACACACACACACACAAGAATCATCCAGAAGTTATGCCATCCAATACTGTAGTCACAAGTGGCTATTTATAAACTTAAATTTAACAAAATAAAAAATCAAGTTCCTCAGTCACACTAACCACATTTCAAGTGTTCAATCACCATATGTGGCTAGCTGCTTCCATTATGGACAACACATACATTTCCAACACTGCCAAACGTTCTACTGGACAAGGCTGGTCCAGATATTAAAATAGCCTGGTTGTGTGGGTTTGGTTATCACTGATCATTTTTGAGGCTCCTTCGAAGTCATTCAAAATCACCCTGCCCTTTAAAAGGGTAATCGATCAATGGATTCCCTTTGTTGGAGGGGACAGGAGTCTAAAGTAGCCTCACCTGATCAAAAAAGAAGAGGCTCAGGGCATGGGCAGCCCTGACTCAGCCCCTTGAGCTTCTGAGTTTGGCCACAACAGTCTACATCATCAGTGCAGGTCAATCTAACAGTCTGCCCCTGCCCCCAGGGTGATTCTGCTGCTGACCAATTCTTTTGACCTTGAAGAGGGCTTTTTGACAGCCAGCAACCTGGAGCAGGTGAAGGCCAACCTATCATCTGCCTACCCGGGCAAATACAGCGAGGTGTTCCCACAAATTAAAAACTGCAGCTTGGAATCGGAGCTAGACACGGTAAGATGGGGGGTTTATCTCCTACGAAAACGCAGAGGAGACCGCAAGTGGTACCTTTGGGACTGCCAATAAGAAAGTATGACTTGGGGATATGTGCGTTCCTTGACAATCAAAGAAGACTGGATTACTTTCCCTGTCAATTTTGGAAGAGAAGATAACCTTGACCACCATTATCTTTAGGTGCTGCACAGAATCCGAATTATTGGGAAGTTCCTTTGGGTTTTCTAGTCCTTCCTTCCCTTTGTCTTTCCTCTAAGTTTAAAAATTGCAGGAAAGTATAGAAAATAACATAACAAATACCTATATATCTACCACCCAGAATGAACAATTATAAACATTTTATCATTTGGGGTTTATAATGTTTTATACAAAAGTAAAGAAGATTTCAGGGACAAAGTTGAAATTCCCTTTGTTACCAGCCCCAAACTATTTCCTACTCATCAGGAGCAAGAACCCTCATTTTTATATTTCTATTATCCATATAGATATTCTTAAATCATATTATTTTTGTAGGCATTTTTAAAATGGAAATAAAAGATCCTGGGGGTTACTTTCCTCCTTCAACATTTTATGTTTTAGACCTGTCCATAAAACATATGGAATCCCATTCATTCAAGTGCTGCATTTTATTCCATCATATTCATGTGTCAATTTATTTCTCCATTTCCTTTATAAGATACACTGGGATATTTTCAAATTTTGCTACCAAAATCACCCATACTTATATTTTCAAGAATTATCTTTGCTATGTTAGGACCTTTATGTTTTCACATGAATTTTAGGGTCAGTTGACAAGCTCCACTGGAAAAAAATCCCTTTAGGAATTTTTATTTGAACTGGAATTTTACCACTGATAGTGTTTAGAATTGCTAGCTCATGATAATAACAAAAAGCAGATCAACTTTTAGTAGGTTTTATAATTGTTTTTAAATTCACTGCAGAGAATTGTCTGAACTGAGGGCAGTTTGCACTGTCTCGCATGGGTGTGCCATTGAGCTGCCCCATATTGTGTCTGACAATCCAACATCTGCCACCCTTTAGAGGGGTGGGTGTTCTAAATGGGTTATTTCCTATATCGGCTCACTCTTCACTCACAGGCTTGTCTTCTTGTGGGTTTGTAAATCTATGTGAGCTCATGCTTGATCTCTGGGAGTCCTGCAGGCCTAAATTAGGGGAGCTTCCCCCAAGTGGGTCTGTCTCTACTAATGCTGGATGCCAGAGGATACCTCGAAACCCCTTTCGACCTCCTTAAGCAAGTCATCTTTAAGCAGGAATTCCAGGCTCAGTTTCCCCAACTTGCACTATTCCACATTTTGAAATCCCCACAAAGGCATTACCCTAGGAATATGGCCACTGAACACCCCTGCCCCTCCCAGTTGCTTGCTGGCCAGGCCAGGTCCCCACCGTTCTGGCTCCTGCCAGTCTGGCCCCTTGGTCCCACCTCAGCTTCCAGCCACCAAGGTTTCAGAAACCCTAGTCAGTCATGATATTGGAAGCTGAGTTTATCCAAACATTGCTTTATTATATTTTACCCAGAATTTACGTGGATTGGGGAGACAGGGGGGAACTCAGTGTTCCAAGTAGAGTGAAAGTTCTCCTACTTGAAAATGTGGACTCCTGACAGTTCACATTCTATTCAGACCAGCTGAGCCTGAAGGGCTGGTCTACAGATGGACCCAACCTCAGAATGTGGTTTCTCATGGGTGCAGAAATGGGAGTCCAGTTCCAAAGTTCCCCAGGTTGCTGAGCATCGTGTGGTTTAAGGAGGGCATTGAGTCCCTTGAGTATGTAACTGATGCCTCCTCACCGTGGGCAGGCAGTCCAGGGGACTGGCCTTGCGTTCATTGTCTACACCGAGGCCATCAAGAACATGGAGGTGTCCCAGCTGTGGTCGGTGCTCTACTTCTTCATGCTGCTGACGCTGGGCATCGGGAGCATGCTGGGGAACATGGCGGCCATCCTCACCCCTCTGACCGACAGCAAGGTCATCTCCCGTCACCTGCCCAAAGAGGCCATCTCAGGTCAGTGGACCAGCCAGTGGAGAAGACTGGGGGGGCTGGGATGGGATGTGGGGCGAGCAGAAGAATGAGCTTCCTCAGGAGCTCTGGGCTTGTTGGGGTGGCCACAGAGGATTGTGACAACCCCGTGGCAATCCTGCCAGGATCTTCTCCTCATCTTGGGCAATCTGGGGACCAGGGTGGGGTAATTTATCCCATGCATTTAGTTCTCCTTATCATGGGGGAGTGGAAACTGCTCCAACCTTGGGAAAAGGCCAAACTCCATAATCTGGCACTCACAACTTTCCAGGCTAGAAGAAAACTTGCTTTTATTTTTGTTTTAGTGGAGGTATAGCAATTATAAAGTGTACATTGCCCAAGTGCACAGCTCAATGAATTTTACACATGAATCCACCCAAGTAACCATCAGCTAGGTCAAGATACAGAACATTTCCTGCACCCCTGAAAGCTCCTTCCCAGTCATATGCAACAACCTCTACCTCCTCCCAGGTAACCTTTGTTCTACCTTCTACTATTTTAGACTAGTTTTTCCTGTTCTTAACTCATATACATGAAATATATAGAATGTACTCCTTGTGTCTATTTTCTTCTCTCACAATCTGTGATTGTGACAGCAATATGTGTTGTGTAAAAGTAACAGGCTGTCCTTTTCATGCCTTTGTAATAATCCAGCGTTAAGGCCATATTCCACAACTTATTTTTCCATTCCAATGATGGACATTGGGGTTTTAGGGAAAGAAACTGCTCTTCCAATCACATGTCTCACTGTCTCGCTCCACCACCCATCTGCTACGTTCCAACCAGGCAGTGTCCCGCAGACCCTGTGGTCACCGGTCACCCACCCCTCTGTGTGGATGACCTGGCTCTCCCCCAGCCAGGATGCCCCTCCTCCCAGTCTGACTCATCCTCTCTCCCTTGAAGTCCTGGCCACACCAGGTGGAGCTTCCCGCCCTTCCTCGGAGCCCTCTGGCCCTGGGCATGCTTCCTGGACCTCGCCTCAGCAGCCAGCGTTCGGTGTGCCTTTAGCTCCCCATCCAGCGCACAAGCCCTTTTTCTTGTGTATTCCCCTCTGCCCCGCCCTTCCCAAGGATGGCAGTGGGGCTTGGTGGGCTGGCGGAGAACAGTGTGGCATTGGAAAGGGTAGGTGGGAACTACAGAATCAAACGCTTCATGGGGTGTCCAAGGGACTCAGCCCCAAGGGGACTGGGACAAGAACCCAGGTTAGGGGAGCAAAAGGACTGTGGTCTGAATCCCACTCTGCCCGCCGCGGGATCTTGAGTGAGTTACTTAACATTTCTGAGCCTTGGCTTCTCCATCTGTAAAAGGAAGTTCCTGATACACACCTCAGAGGTTTGAGGATCCAAGGCAAGCCAAGTACCTGGCACATAGGAGCTGGGCAAACATTAGTTTTTTCCTCTCCCTATCCGCCCCTTCTGGTTGGAAATGGGTCCTCTCTAGGAAGTCCTGAGGTGCACCACAGCTCAAGTCTCCTCTCCCGATTCACCTCCCATGTGCTCGGGGGCTGAACTGTCAGGATAAACATCATCACCAGACCCAACAGCCAGGATGAGATTCCCCAGGTCGCTTCTGCTTTTCTGTTGAGTTGGATGTCCCCTTGCAGGAGAGCTCCATGAATTAACATCAGTGATGCTGGCCGACACACTTTGGGACAGCTTTGCCCTCCCCCCCAACTCCCCATGCACCCACATACCCCACATATACATTCAGGGAAGCAAAACCATGACAGCTCTTCCAACCTATACAGATGAACCAATGGGCCGAAGTCTGATCCCCTTGGAGTCCATGGCTCCTGCTGCCCCACAGAAAACTAGATGAGCAGGTGGGGGCCAAGGGGCTTCCTGTGCTGTCTACCCCAGGGCCCAGCAGTGGCATCTCAGCTGAGCAGGCGGTCTCGTGAACCACAGGTTTGGTGTGCCTCATCAACTGCGCCCTTGGCCTGGTGTTCACCATGGAGACTGGAAGCTACTGGTTTGACATAGTCAACGACTACGTGGCCACGCTGCCCCTGCTGCTCATCGTCCTGGTGGAGATCATCGCCGTGTGTTACGTGTACGGGCTGAGGAGGTGAGGCCTCAGACCCACTGCCAGCGGCACGGGGGACCAACCCTCAAGGGCCACGCCCCACAAGGAAACGCACCTAATGTGCATTTCACACTTTTCCCTTTAAGCGTGGCATTGTTTCTCAAAGTTTCTTTTTTGCCCAGATTTCCCCTAATTCTCTGCCTTACTACCACCCTCACTTTGCCTTCAGCCAAGCCCTCTCTTCATATCCTGTATTTCTACTTTTTATTATAGGATGTTTGCCCTTGACTCCAGAGGTTTATGGGGCAGAGAATCCTGCCTCCAAGGCATTAGAAGATACTCTGATCATTGGCCAAGATAGGGTTTTTCAGGATCTTGAGATGCCCTGACCAAAGTCCAGTTGATAAACTTGCACCCTAGAAAATCCGACAAAATCAAAATGCAGTCAGGTTCCTGACAGTGGTGCACAATGTGGAATGCACAGCTGGGGCCAGAGAACCACTGGTCCAGAGCAGCTTTTAGACATGAGCATCAGAACCACTGGGGGGCTTGTTTCAACACTGCTGGGCCTCACCCACCGAGTTTCTGATTCAGCAGGCCTGGGCTGGGGCCAAGGATTTGCATTCCTAGCAAGTTCCCCAGTGATGCTGTCTGCCAGTCCGTGGCCCACATTTTGAGAACAGCTGGTCTAGGACAGCCTTGCTGCTCCAAGTGTGTTTCCCAGACTAGTGGTATCAGCGCCACTAGGGACCTTCTGGATCAGAGCCTGCATTTTAACACTCTGTCCAGGGATCTGGGGCACATTATACAATGAGGAATGCTGCTCCAACGGAAGCCCAGATTAGAAGGGCTGTGTCAAGTTGTTTTATCCTCCCACTTCCCCAGTCTTTTCTGTTTCCCAAAACTGGCTGGGGGAGACTGGCAGGCCAGCTGTGGACACTCTGTGAGGTGGTAGCACCTTGATCAGTGTTTCCCACTGTGTCCCATGCTGAGGGATTTCCACGATCAAATAATGAGGACATAAGTTAAACAAAACCAAACAGTTTTCTTTCCTGCAGGACTTCTCAGTGCCTTGAAGAGTGTTGTGAATCTCAAAAAGGAGGGCTGTGATTTGCAGCATTTCCAAAACTTATTTCTGACGAAGAAATACTTTTTTAATATCCCCACCCCACCCCACCCCCGCTACTAACTTCTTGAGGAAGCTAGTATTAGGACGACTAATTGTCTTCATTTGCTGGGACTGAGGGGTTTCCCAGGACGTGGGACTTTCACTGCTAATACTGGGAATGTTCCAGGTAATGCCAGTCTAGCGAGAGGAGATTGGTCATCTGAGGGGGTGGGTGTTTCTGGGCAAAGAGAGAAGGTTGGGGCAGAGAGGAACAGAGCCTAGGGCCCATTGAAGGTCGCTGGAGAGAGGGAACACAATTTCCTCAAAAGGGACTCGTGGTAAGTGATGGGGAAGAGGGAAAAACAAGAACCCTGAAAATTTTATAAGCTGCCTGGTGGGTGGGCCTGTCTGGGAGAGCGAGTCCTTCGGCTGGCTTAGGAGACGGCGCCACCTAGTGACCACCTGGTGACTGTGCTGCCACCTTTTTTCTGCAGCCAGCTCGTTCCACCTTTTTCTATGCAGGAAAGTTGGGGGCAGAGTGGGGTGTGTGTGTGAAAGGACAAGAACCCCCCAAACCCTTTCTGAAAATCCCAGATGCTCATGTTATGTACATGAATATTCCTGGCCTGGAGCCTAGAGTCAGCTAGGTTGGCGGCAGCATAGGACAAGTCTTGAGTAGATACTCTGGTCATGAAGCAGGTGGCTGTGGCTGCAGCTGGTGACAGTCACACCCCCACTCCACTCCAGCCCCTCCCACCACAGCCGCCTGTCCCGCTGTGGGGAGCAGTCCTGAAGGCCCTGGACTGGAGGCAGGAGACCAATCCAGGTTCCAGGCCCGGTTCTGTCCCTGGGGAGCCGGGTGCCCTTGGTGGGTCACACCACAGCCCTGGGCCTTGGTTCCCTGGCCTAGTGAAATGGGGACTGGGCCGGGTCAGCATTTCCCAAAGTGCTGAAGATGCTTCTCACACTTACTTGTGTGTGTATTAGAAAAATACTTGCCAGCCTATCAAGTCCATGAAAAAATGGATGCTATTGCTAGGTTTAGTTAAAAAGTAAGTTTAAAGAAAAAATAACAAGTAGCAGAGAGAGACTGCAGACATGAGATGACACGCAGGTTGTGTGCAGGCATGTGGGTTTGGAAAGCAGTGTTCTTGCTCATCTCCAGACCTGTTCCAACAGGCCACGAGCCAAGTCCTTTCAGCTGAAGGTCTGGCTTTCTCTCTGCCCAGAAAGAAAACTGGCTTCTGGTTTCAAGAGACAAAAGTGATTCTTCTCTGGGGACATTTCCAGTGGGAGTAGAGCCACTGATAGGGAAAGGCAGCAGGGAGGGAGAAGGGTGGAGTGAAGCCACCCATGGCGTCCCACCCTTGAGGACTCGATAGATGTCCTGCTGTGTATTTCCCGCCATTACTGGAAGCTGCCCCTACGGTCTACGCCAAACAGCAGGAAGATGTCTCCTGATGTCCCCTTTTCTGTGAGGGGTTGCTTTGCTGCCCCTCTGTGGTGGCCTCAGCCCTTCTCCCCTCTCCACTGCCCACCAGCCCTTTCCCCAGGAGGTGCCACAGAGGGGCTCAGGGATCTTCTGTAAACCTCAGTGGTCCCAGGACAGAATCTTCCAAAGCTAACAGGGACGCGCAAGCTG
Organism: Bradypus variegatus; assembly: GCA_004027775.1. NCBI lineage: Eukaryota > Metazoa > Chordata > Mammalia > Pilosa > Bradypodidae > Bradypus > Bradypus variegatus. The sequence continues at coordinate 12,882 of PVKY010004305.1, forward strand.
GACCCCCTCACCTCTGACAGCATGGATAATCCAGACTTTCTGTACCCCATTTCCAAACAGATTTGAAAGTGACTTTAAGGCCATGACTGGCTACAACCTGAACTGGTACTGGAAGGTGATGTGGGCTGGCGTGAGCCCACTGCTCATCGTTAGCCTCTTCGTCTTCTACCTGAGTGACTACATCCTCGCGGGGACTCTGCAATACCAAGCCTGGGACGCCTCCCAGGTATCTCCCTCCACTGCAGCGCCGGCCCCTGGGCCCCCGAGGTCACTTGTGAGCACAGGCCTTTAGTTTTTTAAGACCAAGAAATATTTCCTTTCAATGGTGTGGGTTGGTTCTTTGTCACAACATGGAAACATCACCGAGGTCTTTAAAAATACTCAGCCCAGGATAGCAGAGCTGGGCTTGGCGTTTTTAAACATGCGCTACAGTGAAAAGGAAGATTCCTTGCCAAAGCTTCACAGTGGACTTCTTTCCTAGAAGCTGAGAAAAAGTCTCCCTGCTAAGGCTTCTGCCTTCCCGACAAAGTACTCTCCTCAGCCGGCGAGCCCTCTGAACTCCTCCCTTAGCCTCCTTAGGAGGCCAAGCAAGCCTGGAGGGCAGGGCCTCTGACCCCTGAGCCCTGGAGGGCCCTGCTGGGGCGCTGATCCTGGGGTGGGGCTGAGCTGGCCCCTGTGGCTGGAACAGAGTGGGCTCTCTGGGGTGGGAGGTGGGGGAGCAGCTGCTCACCAACCAGAGGGGCAACGTTTCAACATTTTAACAAGCAGGGCAGCCAAACGGGTGTGTTCCCCCAAGGATCAGCCCTGACTGTCCTCATGCAGATATTTTCATAGAGAAAATTTAATTTTTGAGGAAAGTCCTCTATCTACCAGCCAATTTGGATTTCTTTTCCTGTGGGTAGTAGATAGTGTGTTTGTGCAGAGAGGGGTGTCAAAGATGCAGCCCACCAGCTTATAGGGCTCCAGGCGAGCATGTGACCAACAAAGAGCAGGGGAGGCTAAAAAACCCTGCCTTGGGTTTGGCTGGAGCAGTGGTGTGGAGTGAGGCTCAGACTGTGGGGAAGAACCAACCCACAGCAGCCTTGAACGCCAGGGTTTGTAAAAGACGAACAATAAAAGTTTTTTGAAAAATGAAATGGGGAAAAAGAGACATGCAAAATACAAGTGCCATTTTTTTTTCAATTATTAGATTCAGCAGGCAATGGATTACTCTGTCATGTCGAGTAAGTTTCTAAATGCTAACTCTTGACTTCTGTACTGATTAGCACAGAATAAAAAGAGCATCAGACAAGGAAAAAGTTTTGTGGGCTGGTTCCCACACCACACTGTGCATGGCATTTTAGCTTACAAACCACACTGGTTTACAGAAAACTCCTCCCTTGATGGAGCTGAAAAGGTGGGATTTGGCGAGATTGGAATTCATTGGCTTTTTGGCTTCATTTAGGTTTTTCATCAGCCTTAAAGCTTTTGCATTTAGGGAAACATTCACCGTTCCACCAACTAAATCCAAAAGTCAGTCCCTCAAGACGACTTTGGAGACTAGAGCTGTGCCGTCCAATGCAGTAGCCGCTAGCCACACATGCCTTTACATTTCAATTAAAATTAAAATTAAATGAACCTTAAAATTTAATTCTCCATCACATTGGCTGCATTTCAAGTGCTCCATAGTCACAGGTGACTAGCGGCCACCATATGGGTAGTGCAGACATGGAAAATTTCCATCACCACAGAAAGTTCTACTGGGGAGTGTTGGGCTAAGGGGAGGAACATACATCTAGTGCTCTGAGTGGTGACTCAAATGAAAGGCTCTTGGTTATTCATTGTGGGCGCTATTTATGGGCAGGTCCAAACAACAGCTCTAAGCACACTGGTTGGATTAGCTATTATTATTCCTAGTTTGTGGAAGAGAAAAAAGATGAGAGTGTTAGCCTACCCAGCATGCTTGCTAGTGATCTGCAGATCGGGGGGCCCAGGGCCTACGGATGCCAGCTCCACATGCTCCCCTTCCACCACACACGGCCTCTCCACCACGCTGCAGGGCCTGAGGCCTGGAGGGTGGGTGTTCTCAGAAGGTGCAGCTTGGGGAGGTTCCTTTCTCATTCCCTGCTCCCTGCTGACATTAGTGTCTCCTTTCAGGGCCAGCTTGTGACCAAGGATTACCCCACGTACGCCCTGGCCATCATTGGGCTGCTCGTGGCCTCCTCCATCATGTGCGTCCCCCTGGTGGCCCTGGGCACTTGGGTCATGCGCCACCTCCAGAGGGGAGACCCCGCCCCGGTGGCCTGAGAAGCAGGCCCCCCAGAGACTGCACCTGCTGCTCACAACGTGACAGCTACTCTCTGCAGGTGGAGTCTCCTCAACTGCTTTTTAAAATATGAAGGCCAGAAGTACTCAGTCCATCAGCTTCCTGACTTTGAAGAAGACGGAAAGATCTGGAGGAAGAAGAGTCCTTCGAGAGTTCTCTACTGCTCACGCACTGGCTCTTCCTGCCCTCCCAAGGTTGTGCTGTGCTACCTCTTGGCCATCTGGGGAGGCAGCTTTTTTAAGACCATGCTTGAAGATAACTGTGTTCCTGATTCTAGGAAAGTTCTAGAATTAAGGCCCATTGTGAGGTGAAATTGACCGTAACTTTTATGGAATTAAATTTAAGCATTTTTTTTTTCAAAAGAGACCCTAAAATATTAGAGGGCACTCATTTTTGGAACAAACTGAGGAGTTTTTAAGTGCCTGAAAGGATATATGTGAATGACACTGATGCAAAATGAGTTCTGTTTTTTCAGTCATAGTGAATATGCAATTTCAGTGCTTTCTGTCTCCTACTCTTTAAATGCTAAAAGGATCGGCTGATCATAAAGAGGGCAAGCCTTTGGGGCCCCCCAAAGGAGTCACCTTTTTCTAATCTGAATCCAGGGCCAGCCCTCTCTACAAAAATTGTCCCAAGTATAGCTTGCAACCCCAAACCACTGCTGGCGTGGTTATGTGAGGAGAGGCGTGTGTACAGAGAGACGCTGCCCAAGCGTGTCTCAGTGCTCTGCAAAAGGTGCCAGAAGCCACTGTGAGGAGGAAAGTGAATCTGACCTCTCCATAGACTTAATGTTATGTTTGGACATGATGACCAACTTTCTACAGGGAAAACCCAAACATCACCATAATCAATTTTATTATTTATCTGTACATAAGAGTTTTCTAAAATGTATATAATTCAAACAGAGCCTCTCGTAACTGAACACATTCCATATTTATGATATAGCATTAGTCCCCCATGCAAATTTATCTCCTGTTTTTACTGCCATAAAGTAGGTTACCCCCTAAAGTGATGGCGTCCCTCCCTGCTATACATTATGTGCTTCCTTGAGATCATGGAATGCAGGAAAGTTTCTTTGGGAACATTTGTACAGATATCTTTGAGGACACTTAAACATTCACTTGGGAAGTTGGCCAGAGATGTCTACTTTGTTTTTGTTTTGTTCTTTAACTTTTTTTGATGTTATAAATTTCCTTATTGCAAAACAGCCTTAGAAAGGTCTTCTCCTATCTTGGGCTGCCCTCTTATCAACACTTCCAGCTTCAGCTGATGTCCAGTTATAAAATGATCAACTTGCCTTTAGAATGCATACATTTATTCATCCCAAATATTCAGTCCTCTGATTTCTTATCAGATGGTTCTTTCGTGTAAAGCAACCTCAGACATCAGGTTTAAAGAGTGGGCGCACTCAATGGCAAATACACAGTACAGAGTCTGTTCCTGAATCTTACCAGATCTATCCCTCCTCTCGACAACCAGCCATGGTCACTGTCTTAAATAGGCTCAGTCATCGATCAAGGTGTTTAAGCCCGGAACGAAAAGATGCTTATTATCCTAAGTCATTACTTTATTCAGTTCCTCAATTCAGTGGTTCTCCACCTTGGCTGCCCATTAGAACCACCCAGGAGAACTTACACTCTCTTTGCCCAGGCTTTGCCTCAGAACCATTCCATCAGATCCTCTGGGAAGGGGACCCAGGCCTCAGTATTTCTTTAAAAACTCCCTAAGTAATTCCAATGTCCAACCAAATTTGAGAATTAGTGCCCCATTCAAGAAAAGAAGGAAACTGTGTGGTACATATAGGAATAGTTACATTAAAAATGACTTTTAAGTTTTTTCTTTTTAGCATTTCCAAATGTATGGAAAAGTCACTTATATAGAATAATCTTTGCTCACTAAAGTCAGATAAATGAAATGCTACCATTATAGAATGATGTGCTCCAGATAAAAATATCTCAAGTTTCAGTTCAGTTTTACTCTGGTTTCCATGAACTTCATTAAAAACAGCACCTTTATGGATAATCATGTTGAGCCAATAATACATCTTGTCCCAATGATTCTTTGTTGACTATCTTCTAGGTATGGCACCATAGCGGCTGTTTTGACAGTTAGCCACCCTCCTTCCAATAAGCTGAAGAGAAAAAGGGTTTCATTCCTGCAAACGTAACAATAACTATCACATTATGGCCACAGCAGGACTCTAGAGAGCTCTGTATTTATACTGGACACTTATGATCCTTGACTTAGCTCTAGGAAATCAAGTAGAGAAATACTTGTTTTTTAAACAATTGTCATCACAAATAAAATCCTAAGCAAGTATATTTATAGTTTTTGTTCATTTATTGGTTGCAGTTTTAAGACTACTTTCTTAACACAAGTTTGCCTCTTTTTATGAAAGCATACAAGCTAATTTTGAAAAAAATGGGAAGTAATAAAGAAGAGGGGAAAAAAATCAATCTAGTTTCTTTTTTTAATCACCTTTTTCCATGTTTACCAATGAAACCACACCAACGCAATATATGAAAACTACCACACAAGAAGATCCCACAAGGGATGCATTCTCAAGCGTTCAATTCCGTAAGAAAATTAGAAAAAAAAATCAATTTACTGGATTTAAGGCAGAATATGAGCTCCCATGAACTGCTGCAGAATCTCTACAACTCTTCTGGGAGTGTCATGGGTAGTCTGTCTATCTCTCAACATCTCCCTTTGGTGGGGGCTATGTGAAAACACAATTAAGTTTGAATGTCACCTCAGAACCCCACCTAAGGGGAAAGAGTGTGCATACTATTTCATTAGATTTTCTTGTATAAGTTACTTTACATGGAAAAGGAAACTTATGGCTATTCCCACTTTAAAAGCAGAAAAGCTGGAGCAGAGAATTGACCAGCTCACCCATGATTTTCTACCCTATATCAGTAAGGGCAAGTTAAAAAAAAAATAACAGAGCTGTACTGCTTTTTGCAAGGCAAAAAGTGCAGCTACCAATAAGAAATTCTTGACCAGTCTCTTACATGTGAATCACTATTCCCTCTGACTATTGCCCACCTGCATGGCATTAGCCTTTTCAGGGGTCACTAACTCATACACTATAAGCCAATCACTGAGTAAGTGCTGGGGATAGTAATCACCTGGACAGAAACAGCCTCTGGCCTTTATGACACAGCATGGAAGGGGAGACATAAAATAACAGACATCAAATAAATGAGACGATTACTGACTGTGATCATTTCTTAAAAAAAAAAAATTACAAGTTCAATGTGACTATAAAGAGGGGCAATACTTTAATTGGGTGGCCAATGAGGTGCTTTGTGAACTGAAATTTGAAGGAGAGAATTTGAACTAGTTATTAGAATCCCTGGAAGGTCTGTCCAGGCAGAGGCAACAGCAAGTTCAAAGGCCCTGAGGTAGGAATGAACAGAAACAAGGCCTGTGGTTGAAATGGGGAAGACAGTGATCAGAAGGAAAAAGCTTGGCGGAGAGGACAGGGACCCAATCACATAAGGCCTCAAACACCACAGCAAGGAGCGTGGATTTTCTTCTAAAAGCTATGGACCGTCCCTGAGGGCTTTAATGTGGGGCCTGACATGGTCTGATTTACACTTCAAAGGCGACTGGTTGCTGTGAAGAATGGTTTGGAGAGGGACACAGGAGTGGAAGCTGGAAAGTCCAGGAGCTACTTGGGTTAGTCCATGGAGGAGACGACAGCAGCATGGACTTGGAAATGGACATGAAGAGCAACAGGCAGGGTGGAGTTATATTTTGGAGGGAGAATTCTCAAAACTTGTTGACAGACTGGATGCATGATGGGGAGAAGGCAAGGAATCAAAATGTTTGACCTACTTACTGGGGGGCTGCTGATGACATTTACTGAGATGGAAAGACTGAGGATGAGACCAGTCTAGACAGTAGAAATCAAGAGCTCTGTTCAGTGTGCAGTGCCTGAGAACCAGGTGGAAATACCAGGCAGGCAACTGAACATAACAATCTGGAGCTCTGACGGAGGTCTGGGACAGAGATATAAATTTGCAATCTATTACTTAATCTAAATTACATCATCCAGAGTGAAAGTATACATGGAGAAAAGAGGAGAGCCCAGGTCCAAGACCTAAAAAGACTCCAACATGTTTTAAACATGGCGACAGATTCTTTGCCATCCCTCTCACGGAGAGGTGGGGTCTGTGACCCTACTGATCTGGGTGGACTTCTGACTGCTTTGATCAATGGAATATGGCAGAAATGACAACATTTGGCATTGAGGATACATTCTAAAAGGCCAAGCTGCTTCCATCTACTTTGCAGGAACACTTGCTCAAGCTGCCATGCAAGAAGTCTGCTGCCAACCCTGAGGTGTGGTGC
>PVKY010004306.1:0-19532 GCA_004027775.1 Bradypus variegatus
TTTGGTGTCTTCAATCAGAAGCTCATTTGCAATTTGGGATTTGGACCCAAGTCTCCCAGGGAGAGGGGCAGGGGACGGGACCTCTTTTGTGGCTGGTGCAGATTGTGGCAGAGGCGGTTGTGATTTGGCAGGAGCTTCCTGACTTCACAGGACAGGGGCAAGGCGTTCTGTGGTGGTCTGTGATGTGGATTTGACAGTTTTTTGTAGGGGCTAGAAGCTTAGCCTGGAGCCAGCCTCCTAGCCTTTGCAAAGATGTATAAGTCACTAATTCCTTGCAATAAATGGGGACCATCCTGTTCTCTGCAACTAAACCCAAACCCATGGAAACTACAAATGAAGAAACTACAGACATTCTGAAAGGGGTAAGAAAATGCAGTAGCACCAAAAGCCATAAAACACTAGGACTTCTGCTGCTGTCCTTGGATCTTAGCTCTTGGAAAAATGAACTGGGATCTATGCATGTCTTCCCAACCCAGTCTCATCTTTGCCTTTTTAAAAAAACACTAGCTATTCATAAAAAGAGGCCAGTTTTCTAAATCCCATGCAGTGTAGACAAACTAAAGATAATACAATGGTATGAAAAGTGACCCTTGGTTAGCGTTTTTACCTGCTATGAAAATGATTCATTACCTGCATGAAAAAGTAGTGGTTTATAGTTATTGGGACTTCCTAGTGCTAAAATGAGGGTCTCCCTCTTATGTTTTTGCTGGTTTAATTGAGTCGGTATTTTCTGTAACACTTGAGATTTAGGACTCTGTGTTGTCTGCTATCATCAAATGGTCAGGATTGCAACCCTGGGTAGGTTGCACTTTTCTACTTCACAGCTCACCTTGCCTGTAAGCTCTCCTGCTAGAGGGATCTTAAGCTGGTCCAGCACGTTCTTCCCATGTGCTGGACAGCTAACGACTGTGACTCTGCTGGAGCAAGTCTCTAAGCTGTGAGTATTGCCTAGAGACTCTTTTCCAGGGATGATTGTGCTAATACTTGGTAATTGAATACCCCTTGTCAACTTAATGGGCTGGAAGAAATTTAAGTGCTCAAAAAAGCTGCAATCAGATGTGCTAATCTTGATGAAAATGGCTGTGGCTTGAAAGCTGGTAAATTCAAAGAAAGAACCTTGCAAACAGCTTCTGAGTTTGTGTTTGATTACAAGATAGAAGTGGGAGGATTTGAATTTGAATGGTCTGCTGAATGTCCATTTCTGTTTTGGTATCAGAATGCAAATTTCAATTGCTGGTGAAATTAAATAGGCTTTCACAGTTTTGTTATCACCATCAACAGTTTTCCAAAAACACAGCCATGTTTAAGAGTAAGGATTCTGACCCAGCAATTGCTCTACTGGGTACTACCCAGAAGAAACAGGTACATATATGTTCACCAAAAGATACACACTAGAATGGTTCATAGAACATACCCCCAAGTGGTGAACTACCCAGATGCTCATCAGCAGTGGAAAGAATACAGAAATTGTGGTGTGTTCACACAGTGGAACAATATTTAGCAAAGAGGAGGGTGATCTACAATTGCAGTTGCACACATGAAGCTCACAGTAGGTGAAAGAAACCAAAGACTCACAAGTGCAAGAGGAGAAATCCATTTATGTAAAGTTGATACTATCCTGCACCATTGAAAGGAGACTAGTGGTCACTTGGGGCAGAGCATTGCAACCGGAGGGAACATTTGGGATGTTGCCGATGTTGTGTTACTTGATCCAGATGCTGGCTGCAAGACAGGTTTGCTTTAGGAAAATTTGTCAAGCTCTTCACTTAAGATGTGTCTGCTTTCTTCTAGGTAGCTTATAATTCAATAAAAAGCTTAAAAAATAAAAAGAAGAGTATGGGCAGCTCTGGAGTGAGACAAACTGCCTGGAAACAGTTACTGGTTTTTCACTAAACAACTTCAGGACCTGGAGGAAGGCTCTTGACCTCTATGGTTCCGTCTGCTCACATGTAGAATGGGAATCATGAAAAATCTACCACTGAGAAGGCAGTGGGTGCTCTAGAAATCTTCGTTAAATTCTTACAAACAGAAAGGATGCTCCAAACCTAATTGCAATTAAAAGCAATTGGTTGGATCTTTGAAAGAAAAGAAGTGTTTTAGAAAAGGCAGATAACCCTTCTGTGTATCGTTCATAACCTAATCTTCCTCCTTTGCTAGGCTTTCCTTGGCAACTTTATCACTTATTTGTATAACTATAAAAGTTTGTAGGAGGAAAGGCATAAGAAATAAAATACCACTTGGCCCATTTGCTCTTAGTAACAAATTTGATCTAAAAAGATATTACAGGGTGTTTTAGTTCCCTTGGCTGCTCAAGCAAATACCATGAAATGGGCTGGGTTAAACGAGGGGAATTTATTTGCGGACAGTTTGAGACTGGGGAAAAGTCCAAACCAAGACGTCACCAGGGTGTTGCTTTCTTTCTTTCCATAGACTGTGGCGTTTTGGGCCTGGCCACTGGTGGTCACAAGGCACGTGACAGCATCTCCTGGCCTCTCCCTTCTCTTCTGGGTTCCACTGATGGTCACCTTCTTGCTTCCTGTGGCTTTTTCTCCTGGTCGGAATTTCATTCTTTTATAAAGGACTCACTCCAGTAAGAGGGTTAAGACCCCTGCTGATTGGGGTGGGCCACACCTTAACCGAAGGAGCCTCATTAAAAGGCCCTATTTACAGCGGGTTCACACCCACAGGAATGGATTAGGCTTAAGAACATGTTTTTTCTGGGGTACACATAGCTCCAAACTGTCACACAGGGCTTCTCAAAGGATGGTTTTGACTATAGTGGGCTTCAAGAATTATCTAGAATACTGTGCCAATTTGGATGTATTATGTCCCTCAAAGCACCATTATCTTTAATGCAGTCTTGTGGGGGAAGACATATTAGTGTTGACTAGGTTGGAACCCTTCGATTGAGTGTTTCCATGGAGATGTGATTCAATCAACTGTGAGTGAAACATTTGGTTGGATAATTTTCATGGAGATCTGGACTCCATCCATTCAGGGTGGCTCTTAAGAATCACCGGAGTCCTATATAAGAAGCTCAGACAGAAGGAACTCGCTGCTGCAACTTACAGAGACATTTTGAAGATGGCCATTGAAAGCTGATGCTTTGGAGGACGCCATTTTGAAACGCAACCTAGGAGCAAGCAGATGCTAGCCATGTGCCTTCCCAGCTAACAGGTTTTCTAGATGCCAACAGCCTTTCTTCAGTGAAGGGACCTGGTTGTTGATGTCTTACCTTGGAAACTTTAAGGCCTTAAGACTGTAACTGTGCAACCAAATAAACCCCCTTTATAAAAGCCGATCCATTTCTGGTGTTTTTCATAACAGCAGCATTAGCAAACTGGAACAGAGACTTAGCTCCATCTTCCACCCCCTTCTCTTTTCACAGTTAGTGACTGGAATGATTTATATCAAGGACGCAGTAGCTAGGCTTGAAGGAGCCTTTCTATTCTTTGTGGGGAAAAGGAACTTCTATGTGAATCCTGAAGATAATTAGTACTTTATTACATATTTGTCTAACATTAAGAAAATACATCTTATTACTTACATTCTTGTGTATACAGATGTTGTTATAGCCATATTTTAAATAGATCTAAAATGCTATAGATTATAAAATGCACTATTTTGGTTACCAATAAGAAAAACATCTGCTTTTTAATCTATCCATTATCACTTCAGTCTTTCTTCTTCAATTTTTTATACTAATTGAAAGAATCCCTTTTACTTATTTAGACTCGGGTTTAACCATATAACACTCTTGTTTTTGCATAGAAATAAAATAAAACCAAAATAAATTGGTCCTGATTTCCCTAGGCATCTTCACACTGGGTCTTACTTTTCTGAATCACATGAGCCCAGGCGTATTATGACCCTGTTTTTTCTAGCAAGTACCACCCTCTTACCTCCAGAACGTGAGCGAGAGCATTCTCTCAAGGAATTCTTCACTTTTTTTCATCAGAGTTTTCTTTAAAGCTCTTGCCACTAGGATTCTTATCTACCCTCGAATGGCCCTCACAGTGGTTTGTTGACTAAAGAGTCAAAGGGTTTCAATGTCAGGCCGTCCCACCAGGAAAATCAACCAAGTTCACACATTCACAGACAAAGACAACTTGCAGCATGCTAATTTCAGAAATTTAAATGGGGGGGCAGTGGTGATAGTCTTAGAATTGATAAACAGAAATGCTGGGACCAGTCTGCAGGGAGCCACAGCTCCAGTTCAGGGAGTGACGTATAGACGACATAACGATGGTGATGCGCTAACCCAGCTGAGCCAGCAGACAGGCTCCACGTGCAGCAGGTTTGCAGGTGGAGTCTCCAGGCACAGTACCTTCCCCTTCCTCACATCTCAGCTCATGCCTGAAACCTTGCCACTCTGCTGCTCATAACACACATTTCTGCAGCACATTTCCCCTAGGAAAAGTCAACCATGCCGGGGACGGGAAGACTGGATCTGGGCATGTGTTATTGCTACAGGCGTTTCTGGTAATGCAGGTTTCATGGTTAATTTTCATAGTTTAAGCATTCATCCTTCCCCACCTACCAATCGAGATGGCTTGTTGTAGAAGGAGGCATCTTTATCACCCATTCATTCATTCATTCATTCATAGATCTTTAGGGACAGTTGCTACTGTAGGTGAGCTTGGTGCAGCTTTGCTTTCCCTTCTTTCTATTCTTATTGAGTACAAATTATTAAGCCTGTAATTTAACCAGTGTGTAATTGACAGCAGAGTCATGGCCACATTCAGATCTAACTAAACAAATCTGGAACGACAGGACTAACTAGCATTTCCACAGCATTAAATCACATATTAGAATGAAAGCCCTTCCTCAGGACAATACATTTCCCATGTTTATTACCTGTAATCAGGTGCATTAAATGTAATCCATTGATTGAATTAGAAGCATATTCTCAAGAGACCTGTCTGATTAAATGCACCAGCGCTCCCGGCTGCTTAACCTCCTGACAACATCCAAAGGCACGTTGTGATGGAAATAACATTTAGAGATTGTACTTGTTTCCATCTCTGAAGCTGCTTAAGATATTTCAAAATTTACTCCATCCACATCCACCATCCGTGTTGAGTGAACTTTCCAATGGCATCTTAGTTCCCCCTGAAAAAGTGCAACAAGCAATTACGGTGCTGATGGCTACATTAAAATAACTCAGCTCTGCCACAGTTCACTGAGCCTCTATAGCTAGTAAATGGAATTCTGCAAGTGACTGAATGGAAAATGGGGGTGGCACTCTTCCATGTCAAACCAGCCATGAGCTGCTACTGGTTTTGCTTCAGGGCAGATATCCCTGAGAAGGAGCTAGCAAAGCGTGAAGAAAACCCATTAATTATTTTTCTGTTTCAGCCTAAGCTCTCCAGCATTCAGCTACCTTTGAAATTATTCTTCTCAGGTTCCTCCCAAAACCTTTGATTAGCTTCTGAGAAATCTACTCCTAGCTATTGAGAACTTTAAAACTGTCGGCATTTTAGAGCACAGCCTCAACACAGCTTTCAATTACTTTCAAGAGTGCTGGATGACAGAACTGTCCCAGAGACCTGGAGAGCTTTGATCAACTTTGGAATATCCCTGTAAGAAATGGAAGACAGCCTCAAAGCTTGGGCTTGCCTGTTTTCATGACACTGGACTTAGGATGTGCATGTCTCACCGTTAAAACACCCTCACATCTTTTAATTAAGGTCCCCTTTGAGGCATGTGGCACCTAATTTTGCTCCAATATATTTTGAAGTCTCATTTTGAGGAATTGATTGCCTCCATGTGGCCTTAAAAGAGAAGTCCTGTAGTGATTAAGTGCCGTTACCAGGGGTATTTCCAGATTGTTTCAGGATACTGTCCAGCGATAGGAGGTACCAATAAGACCACAAAATAATGTGGTACATTGATTCTGTCAGATGATGGTGATCATAGTGCAACAATAGTGAAGATATTAATATTTCCTAGTTACTTTATGTATATCCTGCTTCACAAATAATGTAAAGTGGCTTGCCAAAATATAAACCTTAGAAAAGTTTTTTTTTTAATTAATTGAGGGAGTTCAGGTGAAAGGAACATATGCATAGAAAATAGAAAAACCACATTAGGATTCAGAACAGAATCTGCACAGTTGCAGAAGAGACCAGAAGTTTCTTTCTAAATGTCCAAATGATCAACAGACAAAGGGACACAATTAAGTCAAAGTATCACAGTCAGCATGCGATCAAACCAACCAACCACTCAGAAGACGTGCAGTTTCTCCAGAGAACAAGCTCCTAATGGCACATCTTTTGTTGACCCTGGGACAAAAGACAACTTACAGCTGTCTTTTTCCCCCAATAACCAGAGTTCTGCCCTCTGGTTGGTGGCAGAAGAGACACCATGGCAGGTGGCAGGCCATACCTGGGCAATACCTCAACAATTAGGGAAGATGTTTCATTTTATTCTGCTGTTTCTTTGAACATTTCTCAGTATAGACCCACAGCTAAATGCATTTGCTTTTCTCTTAGCTTGGGAGGCTGTTCTTTGAGATTCCCCACAGCACATACCCACTCTTGAATTTTGACTCATTTGAAATGTCCAGTCCCCAGAGAACCCTTCTCCGGCAACCCTATCCAAAGTAGAACCCTTACCCCTTCCCTTGATGGTGCTGACTTTTCTTTAGAGCTCTTTGTCTTAGATTATGTGCCCTGGAAACAGATTCTAGGAGGAAGACTTATGTAAAGAAATTCTAGTGGGGAGGCTTAGGAGAGATACACACATGAGGAAGGAAGGAAGGGAGGAAGGGAGGATTGGGTAGAGGGAGACGCTCATCTCTGTTTCCATGGAGGCTTCAGCTGATCTGATGGGCGGCTCTGGAGCTGGGGAGGTGTTCTACCTGATCCCAACCCGGGGCACTGGGCCAGGGTCTTGTATCCCTGCTTCAGTGGTCATCAGCAGCAGGCCGCACCCAGGGCAGAGCTTTGGAGACAGCAGTTCCCCGTGGCTGAGGTCAGTTCCCGGTGCGAGGTGCAGCTCTGAGTTCTCAGCGTCATATTCCCAGGAGCAGGGACACGGGGGCATTGACCCTGACAAGGGGATCTGGTAGATGTGCCCCAGTATCCACCTCACCCTTCTCATTACTGGGCTTCATATTTATTTGTCGGTTCATTGCCTGTGTCTCCCAGGAACACAGGCACCCGGAGGGCAGGGGCTTTGTTTTGTTCATGGGTTTATCCCTGTGCCTTGAGAAGTACCTGCTGTGATTGGAGTTCCTTAAATACAGTTTCATTTCTTGAATGAATGTGCCTATTTCAGAACTGGCTATTGATTGACCAGGTCATATGCTCACTCTGGGGCCACCTGAACACCCAAATGCAAATCCTGAGAGCATTACTAGAAGAATGAGGGGTGAGAGCTCAAAAACATCGCATCTCCGCAGCAGGGATCGTCTTGTATTTGCTCCTGTGTTTCCAACTGCCTAGCACCACTCTTGGCACATCCCAGGCACTCAGTAGATATTTCATGCATTTTTTAAACTGTTACTTTCTAAAATCGTCCAGCTTCTGACATTCTTACAGTCTCTTTCTCTGCTTCCTGAGACAGTGAGAATGATATGGATTTTAAATCTCATTGTTCAGCCTCTTCTGCACTCCCCAAACTTTGGCTCCAGGCGAAACGAACATCCCACTTCCCAGGCAGGTTTAAAATCCTCATTGAGAAAGCCATAAACTTGTCAGCTGCGAAGTGCTGCTGACCCTCCCCTGAGCTGGGGAATGTGGGGAAAGGTTCCGGGAGATTCACCGTGCACATGCAGACCCCCGTCCAGCCCCCAGGTGTAGTAGGTCGCAGGTGGGCAGGCTGGGACCAGGGATCGAGTCAGGAAATGTGAGCCTGCACGTGCTTTGGAAGGTTTGGTTGTATGTTCTCCTGAAAACTTACAACTGTCTTTTTCCCCCAATAACCAGAGTTCTGCCATCTGTATTTACCTCTGGGACGGTAGCATCACATCCTCACCACAGGCTCCAACCCCAACTAAACATCACTGTTTCCACCTCAGATGTGTAAACCACTGGTTTTCGACTGTGTGTGCTTATCGAACCCTTCCTGGGAAGCTTCAAAAACAGTGATTGCCCAGGCTCAACTCCAGAACAATTGAAAATGAGAATGTCTGTGGTTAGGGCTCAGATATCAGTTGTAAAGCTCCCCAGGTCACTCGTGCTGAACAAGCCGAGAACCAGTTTAAATCAGTGGTTCCAGATTTTCATCACCTTGATGCTTTTAAAATCCGTTGGCCAGGCAGCATCCCAGACCAACGAGTCAATCTCTGGAGTTGGGACCAAGGCTTAGCTTTTAAAGTGGATTATTTTAAATGTTAAATGTCACCTCCTCCAGCCTTGCTCTCCAGTAGTGATAGAATTAACTGCCTGCAAGCGGTTGGGTTTCCTTGTAGTTCAGAAATGTCCATTCTCAACTTCGGCATTACATTTGAATCATGGAAAAAGTTTTTAAAATCCCCAATGCTTGTTCCACACCCCAAATCACTTAAATCAGAATCTCTGGGGGTGGGACCCAGCCATCAGTATTGTTGGATAACACAGGTGACTCTCAGTGTGAAGCCAGTGTTGTCAACCACTATTTTAAAATGACACCACTCTTAAGTCTACGGTATAGACACAACTGCAGATGTTTAGCTTAAATCACAATATCTCGTGATTGGGCTATTTGTAAATTGCTCTGTGTTTACTGACTGCCATGATGAATAATTTACTGAATTATTATAAGGCTGAGCATAATACAATTGACATTGCTTTATCATCTCTTTTGCATAAAGTGGCAAATCACTGTTGCAATTGTTGTGGCAGAGATGATGTGTGGTAAAGAAGGCTGTGCCGCAGTCCGAGCCGCCTCGGCCTCGATGTGGGGCTGCGATTCCGGTGCTTGCAAAGGCGCAGCTGACCTGAATGACGGGAGTGCACAGATCCCTGAGACATGTGGTCCAGGCCGGGTGGGAGCCTCGCTCGGGATGGTTTGCACGTACCCTGCCTAGGCTGCATTTTACTTCTGTACCTGGGGTACATGTTGGCACTCTCCTGCCTCGAGCACCCAAGTACAGTTTTCAGTGTTTCATCCATCCCACATCAGCACCTCTCTGCCAGCTTCTGCTCTCCTTCTCTGGGGCCTCCTGAGGTGGGTAGATGGATGTTGGCATCAAAGATGTCATGCTGTGCCTGGCAGGCTGGGGGCAGACACAGGTGTCCCCCATGCCAGCCTCTGAGCAGGCCCTGGGCTGTGCTGTCACAGGAACCACTCATAGGCAAACTCTGAAAATACCCCACACCGGCCTGGGGGCCTGGTGATGCCGTGGCTTTCTCGAAGCCAGACTGAGAGTCTGTGCCACAGCTGTGCTCATTCCTGTTGCCTTCAGTATGACCTCCCGCGCACTGGCCCCAGCAACTCTAGAAGCCCCCCTTATCACCGCTGAATCCCCCAGCCCCTCCCAGCCTGAGGAACCTTTGAGTCATCCCTGGAGAGTGGTACAACTCATCCTTACAGTTCTTCCAAAGTTTTATCCACACCCTGAGTCTTCATTTGTCCCTAAGGCCTAGACTTCTGAAATTCAAACCTAGTAAGTGACTCCATCTTTTTTCTTTTTTGCCTTCCCGGAGGCACTGAGCACTGACAGCATCTGTCTGAACAGGGTGAAAGGAAGAAAGGGAGATAACCATACGATAATCAGTCATTTTTCAGAAACGTTACTACACCACAGTCCTCGGGTTGGCTGGCTTCATCTTACCTTGGAGGTCTTCAAGGAGGCTCGGGGTGTTTGCCTTCTGGATTGCGTACGTGTGCGACCCCGATGGCAATCCCAGTGAGCGGCGTGCACTGGGTGTTTGAAGCCTGAGAAAAAATAAAGTGCAGTGAATTCCATTTCCTTCGCATGAAACTGATAACAAACATACCTAACTGGTTTTATGAAACAAACTTCTTGATCAAATTCTGCTAGTAATCATCCGTCACATCCAAAACCAAGAAGGGAACATTTTTTTTCTGGAAGTTGATCTTTAATTATATTTAAATCACAAGACTTAACTGAATGTATTGACATTTATACCAAGAAATTAACTGACATTCTATTAACCTCAACCAGCAAATTAATTCTTCAGCCTCAGACCTTGAGCCCTTGAAGGCTGAAACACAATTGTGTATTGATAGGCTGTGGCATAGCTTTTCCACTTGGAAGTTTTACAGCTAAGCCTAAAGAAGCAGATTTCTCTCTCTCATATGAGGAATCAACTAGATACATATTTGAATTATTTTTTATCGTAAAAGAATAAAACATCTGAGCCTCTCGGAGCTTTAATTTGTCGTGTCAGATGGGATTTGAGAAAACCATTAGTTGCTTTATCAGTCATCTTTGCTATCAATTAATAATCCTGTTTGCATTTTCAAATGAATGTAGAACCTTTCTTCTGCTCCAGCAATTCAAGTGTGTTTAAGAGATCATAACTAGATAAAGAGAAATAGGCTTTGCCCATCGTTTATTCCAGTATTGAGCTGATGGGGTTAGATTTTATGTGCTCAGGTTTTCACATCCATTCTAGCTGTCAAGTGTAAACATTTGGGCCTGCAACCTCATTTTTCTGGTGGAGACAGTTCATTTTCCATAACCTATGAGCTACACTTCCACCAAGACAAGGCACCCAAAACCTTTGCCAGGTGACTAAGAACATCATTCAAATCAATCCACCTTTGACCTGGCTGCTAATGTATCCTACTGAGATAGAGTCTTGATAGAGAAACCCCTCTTAATTTGTGTTCTCTAAAAAAAAATAAAAAAAAAATGGCAAGGAGGTAGAAGTACTGAGTTGCCAGATGTAGCAGAGGAAAAATTTTTAATCGAAGACTATTGAGAGCAAAGTCTGGGCAGAAATGGAGTGCTTCGTACAATTGTCGATTTGGGTTCGAAGGTTGAAGGGCTCAGCATGCGGGGCTGGTAGAGCGATAGACCGTCTCCTGATCCCAAAAGAAGAGAGAGATCCAGGCAGCAATTGTGTATGGTTGGTCTGCTTACCTTCCTTGCCAGTTCCAGCTTATTCTGACTTTGTGTTTCCTGCCCATGGCCCCTAGAGTGCTGTCGTGGCTGCTGAGCGGGAAGTTTAGGACACCCACATCCTGGGTATGCGGACAAGATGCGATCCCTGCCAAGAACACTAATGTGCCTGTGGCAAACAGATTAGATTTTTTTCCAGAAAAGACTCCCAACAAAGAGAAATATATAAAAATAAAATACCTCTCCATCTCCAAGTGAATATATTTATGAAAGTGTCATGATGTGGAGAGTAAAGAGTTACTTGCTTTCTATATTCGCCTTTAGCAGAGGTTCCAAGTCACAAGTGGGAAACACTTGAAGATTGGAGAATGGCGGAGCCTGAGGAGGACTTCAAGGACATTTCATTTTTAAACAGAATTTTGTCTTTCTGTCTTGGTACTGAATGAAGACCCTTTGTGACTTCTGATTCATCACCTCTGCCCCTTTGGTCCTGTCTCTCTTTGTTAAAATGATGGAAGCACCCTCTTTAACTGAGGGTAGTAAGTATCCTGTAAAACATTATTTAAAGTGAATCTATGTAAAATGGTTGTTAATATTTCATAATAAAAGTAAGGTTTGACTAAGAACTCATCTTTTTAAAATTGAGCTAAAAACTGAGAAGATAAGATTATTTCAACTTAAATAAATAAAAGCTATAATTAGAATTACAGGTTTATTCTTAGATAAAAACTGAAACCAGTATTGATTAGATGGGAAAGGTAATCTTGCAGGAAAAAAAACTTTCACTTTTGACCAATTTTGGAGAAGTAATCCAGCACTTCAGCCAATTTTCTCAAAGGTTTATCTTGTGCCTTTAGTCACATCGTATGTTTTTGAAGTGCCCAACTTATTGGCCTCACTGATTTCCTTTTTTTCAACCATTAATGTATTTAACTTCGCTATGGCTTCATTACCAGTTGTTTCATATGTGAATGAAGCAATTCAAGTAATTCTTGCCAACATTCTGTTCATTGATTTTTATGAAATCTTGCATCTTTTAAAATATTTGAAATATCCCATTGAAGTAAATGGTATTTGCATGTTACTGTATTACATGCACAAATAATGATCAGCAGTGACTTTTATGATGGACATTTATGATACAAATGCTGAGTGCAGAGGGGGGTTGAGTGAAGTCTACCTTTATTTCAGTGAACACTTTATGACTCATGTGCAGGTAACCAGGAACCCCTACCTGTATTCAGTTATCTGCCCTCCACCCTGCTTGCTGTTTTTTCCATTTTCCCTTTTCTTGCCGTAGAGGAAGCTGGTCTGTGGGCTTTAGCAGCTCGTGGTTACCAGCCTGGGTGAACACATCTGTGCTGTGCCATCCCTTGCATGCCTGCAGTAGGCAGGGAGCCAGTGGGGGTGGTTGGGCAAGAGGATGGTGGCTCAGTCAACAGGAGCTTAAAAAAGTCAAAATGGAAGCTTATATATATAAATGCCATGAGCTTTAGTCCTGCAAAAGCAACTGCGCTCCCCCACTCCAGTGTGTCTTCTATAGGCTTACATGTTTTGAATTCCTTACCTGGTCTCCCCGCATTCTCTCTGGTCCCCTCTTATCCATTCTCAACATTGCAAACACAGCAATCTTGTCAAGCCTTTAGTTCCTTACTTCAAGCCCCTCATCCAGGTGTGGAGGTTCTAGCTTTTACAGCTAGAGAAAGGGCCTGGTGGGCCCCAGGGTGTCCTGAGCGCAGGAAACTGGGTTCATGTTTCTAGATGAAGCCTTGTCCATTTGTGGTCTGACCGCCTCACCGCATCCTTAGACTAAGACCCCGTACTGGGTCAGAGAGTGCCCCCCCAAATTCATGCCCACCCAGAACCTCAGAATGTGACCCTACTTGGAAACCATGTCTCAGTTAAAATGAGGTTATACAGGCTTAGGGTGGGCCCCAGCCCAGCGACTGGTGTCACAGACACCCAGAGAGGATGCTGCCACGTGGGGAAGGAGCCAGATGGCAGCACAGCCCCACCAGGGGAGGCCGCGGACCACTGGAGCCAACGAGGCCAAGGAGAGCCCGGGGGGAGTGAGTGCAGCCCTGCTCACTCCTTGCTTTTGGATTTCTGGGTTCCAGAACTGTAAGAGAATACACTTCTGTTGTGTTAAGCCACCCGGGAATTGAACACAACCCCCTATATGAGATCCCTCTGCAGGGACATCTCTGTGCTGAAACACAGACTCTGCCAGCCACCTTCACCAGCAGGCACGGAAGGGACAGCGCAAGACGGCACAGTGAGGGCGACCCCGGGGGGGTCAGGGACCCCTCAGCCAAGGAAGTGGTGGCGTGTTTCCAGCGTACCTCCCCCCTACTTGGACTGACTTCACGGTCGCAGGCTTTGCTGCCCACCCCTGTCCGTGCTCCCTCAGGCACCCCTGCTCGGGTCCGGCCAGGTGGTGAGGTGGGGGGCGGCCATGGCTCCCAAGCTGCACACAGAGCCTGCCCCACCTCCCCACTGTGACAGGGGCAGGAACCATGGCTTACGCCCCCCCATGCCATTCAGGAGCATCCCTGCGCCACCCTCCCCCACCTCCACCCCGTGACCCTCGCCCTTGGGCCGTGCCCAGAGGAGCTCCATGGTGAAGAGTAGGTTTTGCAGATGGAAGGAAGCCCAGGAAAGACCATGTCTAAGAAGAGCCCCCCGGTCTCTACAAGGGTGCCCCAAGACAGTGAAGCCAACCCCAGGATCTCAGCACGAGGCAGGGCCGGGGCTCTTGGTGGCGATTGTTGGGTGCTTCTGGCTGCTGTAATAACTGGGGTTCACAGAGGGTGGGGCCTGGAGGGCCTCACAGTGAAGACTTGTCCTTTACTCCATTTGGTATTCTAATGTCCCAGGGACATTTTTATGGGACCTGTGGCTCATCTGTGAGAATATGGTATTTTTCCTTTTTCTTTTTCTTTTTTTTTTTTTTTTTTGGTCCACTGCCATAAGTTATACTTCGCTTTAGCATTTTGTTCCTATTGCAATTAAGGTCATTTTGTACTTTGATTTTCTTACTGCAAATAAGACTGACCTGTTAAGTCTTATCCCAATAGTGGCTTTTATTTCATTATCCACACAGTCTTCTACTCTTTCATTTTCCTGTTGTTACACAGAATCGCCTAGGATTGACTTTTAAACCACTCATTCATTATCATTAGAAGTGAGCATTTCACTACCTCATAGAAGTGAATTAGAAGTGAGCATTTCACTACCTCGTAATGTTTTCTAGCGAAGATATTCCCAAGCATTTACATATGCAAGTAAATGTTATTTTATTATTTTTAAAGGTTTAATAATTTCCATCCCTCTTATAATAAAAACCAGGGATTGGGTGGCACATTTTTTCTGTAAAGAGTAAGTAGTAAAATATTTTAAGCTTTATGCACCACATACTCTCTGTGTTTCACATTCTTTTTTTAAACAACCTTTGAAAATGTACAAAAGCTTTTTTAGCTCAGGGATAAGATTTGAGCCACCAGCCATGGTTTGCTGTCTGCTGATGAGTGCTCAGTGCACCTGCAGGGCTTGCATGGTGGCCTCTGCAACCCCCTTCAGTGTCCCCTGCCACATCCCCGTGTCTGCTGGGGGTCCTGCCACCCTCGCTCTACTGACCACAGCACCTGTGTACAAGCAGTTCCTCTGTGCGGATCTCTCTGTTCCCCCTGTCCTTCCCGGGGACCACTGCCTGGGCCTCACCTCCTTGGGGAAGTCCCTCTGACCTCCCTGACCACACCAGGGTCTCAGGAAACAGGCTCTCGTGGTGCCACATACCTCTGCTTCCTACCTGTTCTCAAGGTGCCATGATTATTTATTTCACGTCCCTCTTCTCCAGCAGGCTGTATGCTCTAGAAGAGCAAGGGTCTTCAGCAGTGTGCCCTCTGGTGAAAAGGAGAAAAAAGGCTCTCGTTTGTACCCTCTGGCAGATTCCATGGTGTAAAAGCTCCCACCGTGGCCAATTTCAAGCCGCCGGCCTGAGGTCTGTGAGTGGACTTGGGAAGAGACGTGCAGAAGCAGCTCTTGGCAGCCAGTGCCAGTGCCAGCTTACCAGCGGGCATTAGTCTTCTCTCTACCAGTCTCTGCATCCCCGTACCAGCACGGTGCCCAGGAAACCACGCAGACTCCAGGAATACCATTTGAGTGAGTGAATGAATGAATGAAGAAAACTGGGATGGAGGGCAATGAAGCCCCGAGCTATAAGGAGGAAATGCAGCATGATTTGGTTCTAGCTGGAACTTTCCATTTTTCTTTTCCAGACTGTGGTTTCCAGGCCTCAGAGTATTGTAAGGTAGAAATAGAGGACATGAGAAGACAAATTTATGGTGACAAAAATCTCATTAAAAAGTGCATGTATTAAGGGGATCGTGCATATTTTACTTCTTAATGAAAGATTTTTATGCTGGTGATGCTAATGGAAAAGTTGCAAAAAAGATATCTGCAATGGAAAACTTTAATACTGGGATAATGTCTAAAAAGAAACTATTTGTTTGAGTAATATCCTTATTTTAATTTTGATAATGAGAAGTGAGGATGGGAGGGGAAAGGAGGACAGCGGCCCCTCCATTTGGGAGACATCCGGTAGCCTGGATCGTGTCTCACGCAAATTTCCGAAATGCCCTTGCTGACGAACGTTGGCTTGGTCTGGAGGATTCCTCCCGAGTGGAGCCAGCAGTGCTTGGTACCTGGAAGAGCTGTCCCCTCTTCCCTTTCCTCCTCCATCATTTCCTTTTTATTGCCGGAGTCTTTCACGTAGCTTTTACTGGTTGCTTCTGGTGCCCTCATTATTTTAAAAATTCCTCCAGTTTCCTTGGAAGCAGATCCCAAAATGAGGATCTATGTGGAAATGATTTTGAAGGATGTGCTCCTGGGAGGAGCCAGTAAGAGACGAGGGAAAGCAGACGGGTGGGAGACGCCACGCAAAGTTCGGGGCAGGTGGCGTTACAGGGGGGGGTAGCTTCAGTCTGATCCTGTGGGGGACTTGGGAGGGGAAGCCGTGCAAGGGAGCTGGGCCTTCCACCTGTCAGATTTGGCCTCTAGACCACCCCCAAGAACAGAGGCTCTCAGGTACTTCCATTTCTCCGCACCTGTGGACAAGGGGGTTCCATTAGCCCAAGAGGAACCAGAGAGGAAATCTGCAGGTGTGGATGTTCAAAAACAGACACACACAGGAGCCAGGCAGCACGTGGACATGATAAAGGGGTTATGAGGGGTACAGGGGGAGAGGTGACGGCTTCCACCGAAATTCAGTACCCAGTAGTAATTGTGTCTTACCCAGATGACCTGTAAAACATGCTCTGCATTGTTGGCAACACATCTCAACTATGTTCTAAGGACAGGGTCTTCAGACACTAGATTAGCCCTGTCTCTGGCTTTACTTTCACTTCCAAAAATTGTCCCCATTTATCTTTTAGAGTGCCATCTGGAAAAATCTAAGTTGGAAATGGGATTTCTCCCCATATCTCCACCCACCCCACCTCCTTCCCACCACACGCAAGCACAGGAAGCCAAGTGCCCAGTGGGCGTTTACAGCCTGAAGTTCCATCAGGGGTAGCCTTTTTTTTTTTTTGAGTTAAGTTTTTTTAATAAACTTGCTATTTTGAAATAATTTCAAACTTACAGGGAAGTTGCAAAAATGATACAAAATTCATCCAGAGAATCCAGCATACCCCCACCCGGATACCCAGATCCACCAACTTTTAGCATATTGCTACATTTGCTGTATCATTCTATCTATTCCAATCCGTCTCTCCATCTGTCATCTGTCTGCCTATCTGTCTATCCATCTATTTTAAAACATTTGAGGGTGGGTTGTGTACACCATCCTCCTTGACCACCTAACCCTTCCATCTGCCTTTCCTAAGAACAAGGGTATTTGTTTATGTGACCACGTGAAGCACAAGTTCAAGACATTTAACATTGATTTAAAGCTAGCAGTCTATATTTTGGTTTTCTGGTATGTCCCAATCGTGCCCTTTTTGGAATTTTCTCTTCCGTTAGTATTGCATTTAGTTGTTATTGTCTCTTCAGCCTTGCCCTCTTTTCCTTTTTTTTTTTAGTTAGAGAAGCTGTTGTTTTACAGAAAAGTCATATAAAAATACAGCATTCCCAAATACCCTCTACTGTTGACACTTTCCATTAGTGTGGTACCTTTGTTACAGTTGATGAAAGAATATGAAAATATTACTCTTAACTGTAGACCATACTTTATAGCAGGTGTATTTTTCCCATATACTATCCCATTATTATAATATGCTGTACATTTGTTATAATTCACAAAAGAACATTCTTATATCTGTACTGTTAGCCATATTCACAGTTATATAGTTCCATGTTTTGTCCTTAACTTTCACTTTAATAAAATACATGACCTTAAACTTCCCCTTTCAATCATATTCACCAACGTAATTCAACACTATTACTCACACAATAATGTGCTACCATCACCACTATCCATTTCCAAACATTTACAATCCACCCAAATAGAAATTGCGTACTAATTGAGCATCAGCTCCCCATTCTCTGCCCCCAGTCTATCCTCTGGTAACCCATATTCTGGATTTTAACCCTATGAGTTTGCTTATAATAATTAGTTCATATCATATTTGTCCTTTGTGTCTGGCTTTTTCACTCAACATAATATCCTCAAGATTCATCCATGTTGTGTGCATCAAGATGTCCTTTTTAATACTGAGTAATATTCCATTGTTTGTGTAGACCACATTTTGTTTAAACATTCATCAGTTGATGGGCACTTTGGTTGCTTCCATCTTTTAGTAATGGTGAATAATGCCCCTCACTGATAGGCTTTTTAAGGACCTCCCATAATATATTAGTTTTCTAATCTGGAAAAATGCAGGTAGCTTTAAGATATGTTGACTTGAGTCTTAAATCCTTAGCTCTAAATTGTTCCAAAGCTAGCAGGCCAATGCCTTCATGTTTTCACATCTACAGATGAAAATTAGCCTTTCATATCCAATACTCAAGTCTCCTCATCTCTACTTTGATTTATAAATGCATCATGGGGCTTGAAGAGTCGTCAGAGGCCCCGAAAGGCAAAGGTAATTTTAAAGTATTTTGTAAACAAATGCCCCACATTGCTTGTGCAGACTTTATCTGAAACGCCTGGGTGTCCCGGAAGCTCTGTGTGTAGCGTGCTGACGTGTGTCTCTCTGTACCAGGGGTGGGAAGTCACTTTAGCGACCCTCGCTGCTGAGGAGCACATGGCCCTCACACTGGAGACAGGTGGTGGCGTGTAACGTCATGATCTGCAGGCAGTTCTCCTGGCTCCGGCACCTACTAGCTGGTGACCCTGGACAAATTTTACCCTCGTTAAGCCTAGGTTTCTTATCTCTAAATTGTGTGTAACAGCAATTCTTAATTTATTGGATTACTTCAAGGATTACATGAGATAAGGCTTATAGACCCCTTAAAACAGTGCTTGCATGTTAACAATACTCGATAAATGTAGGTTGCTGCAGCACTGTGGAAACAGAGGCATGAGAAACCTAAAATAATGCTTTCCTCATTCTTTTTAAAGGAATGTCGTTTTTTGGCCTAGAAATCTGCGGAGGTGGTCCTGCAAACCTTCAAGTTTAGTTTTCCCTGTTGGATTTATGGGCCAGGCACTAAAGGATATAGTTGCTGTCAGTTCCCGAGATGACCTAGAGCCTGTTTTCTGCAAGGGTGTTTCATTTCCCAAAACTTTAAGAATTCTCAGGCTGCATAATTTGTGGCCAATAATTTTGCCTTTGTCTGTCTAAATGAAGCCGTTTCTAATGAAATGGCTCAGATTTTGAATCGAATACACAAAGGAATCCATGTAAATGGGTTATCGAGAAATGAGAAGAGCTCTCCAAACTAAGATATTATTCACTTTCTTGTAAAACAGGACTGCATGGTAAAAGATACCTCCAAATAAATCCACATGTATGAAGGTGCACAGAAGAGGCTGAGTCACCTTTTCTGCCTCCTTTGAGATTATCTTGTACACGATGGAGAGCAGTAAGCAAGACAGGGCAGCACAGTGGATTCTCAGTTTACTCTCGTCGGCAGCAGCCACGCCAACAGGAGAAATAAAATCATAGGCAAGTCCCATGCCCGGGATGCCTTCAAGCATATAAGTTTTATACAGCACTGGGCCTTCTGCCATGTGACAGGAAAAAGGACGGGAGGGGGGACTTCTGCTGGCCTCCCTGGGGAACAGTCAGCCTTCCTGGGTGGTGCCTGACCACTGGCTTATTTGTGAAGTTGCTCTAGTCAGTTCTAATGCATGGGCAAGACTGAAACCCACAGCCCTAGCCAGACACATTGTACAGACTTCTACCTGACCCACTGCGTGTCTCTCCTATACCACGGTGGATTCCCCTCAGATTAATACCGGGCATTATAATCCTTGCTAGGTACAACTGGGAACAAGACAAACATGGCCAGTTTTTTTCAGAACACTTAAGAGTCTGACACTCTAGCACGCAAACTGCAAAGGTGCAGTCCTGAG
>PVKY010004307.1:0-19513 GCA_004027775.1 Bradypus variegatus
CTCCTCCTCCGAGAAGTCTTCCCTGACCACGCCCCACCTCTGTCCTCTTCTCCACTCTACCACCAGCACCCAGCAGAGCCCTTGGCTCTTAACAACCTCTCAGCAAACATTCATTGAGGAAGGAATGAATTAAGGGGTCTGGAGTTGACAGGCAGGTTGAACTGTTAAAAAATTTTATTAAAATGTCCAAGAAATACATGAACGACTGAGTGTCAGAAACCAGAGACCCAGAGAGCACTGCCACTCACAGCGAGGTCAGCAGCACCCAACGCTGCTCCGTGCACATGCACACCCACGCGTGCCACACACACGGCACACACACACACACACGCGCACGTATCCCAAAGGGAAAGACCAAAAACACAAACCACCCACTTTAGAAAAGCGCAGAGCCCCCTCCCTCATGGCACCGAGCTGGGGTGGGGGCAGGGCAAGGGGCACAGGGGGCTACAGGCAGGGAGCATAAACCCAGCTCTCCCCAAAACACCTGCACCCCAGGACACCCCTTCCCCCACAAACACAGGAAAATTATTTTGTGACATGTGTGAGCATAGATGTGTTATTGTTATATGATTATTACTATCGTATCTTTAAAAACCAAAGAGAGTCATCAAAGCAAGAAGACAAAAACCTATATCCTTGGGGTCTCACCGGGAAGACTGAAGACACGACGAAGGAAGGCTTTGCTTGCACTTCTTGATCGTTTCCTAGATCTGCTCGTGCACGAGAGAAACTGAGCTTACGTTGCAAGCCTTCCCCGGTGGAGGGAGTATATTTGGAGACAGACAGGGACAGGTCCAAATTTTGATGTCCCTCCTGGCTGTGGACCAGTCACGCCAGGGCCTTCCCTTGTCTGCACCTCGGCTCCCTTGTGGGTATAACGGGAAAATAACGGCTTGAAGTCGTTGGAATGCGAAGACGATGCAAGGAGGTAGCGTGTGAAGGCTTAAACCTGCACCCACTCCACACCTGTCAGCTATGAGTGTCATTTCTAAAGGGGAATGTAGGTTCCGCCACACATGGATCTCTCTACCTAACTCTTACGCGGACCATGCAGTAAGTTCTTTTCTGCAAGGGCCATTCTCCGCTGTGGTTTTTATCACTGGTGCACAGACTTCACTCACACCGGAGGTTGGCAAGAGTGGAGAAAGCACGAAACAAAGCTCTGGCAAGAGAGCAGGGGGCTGGGTCTGGCCTCTGGCTGGAAGAGGCCTTTGACAGTTTGCAGACTTGGGGGAGAAAGGCAAGGCAAGTGCTTTCCCATTCGAAAAATTAAAACTTAGGGAGAAAAATGCATGTGTGTATGTATGTGTGTATTTCAGTTTTAACCCTGCGCACCTCTCAGCAATATGACCCTGGGCAGATGTGTTAACTATTCGAGATGGAGACGGGGACTGGGCTAGAAAATCTGGCACCTCCTTAGTCTGCGGAGGAGGTTGTTTGTCTCCCTGAGAGATGGAGCAGGAAGAATCACGGCTCATCAGGCCCCAAATATCCTCAGAAGCAAAACCGCCAAATCTCAGTGCTGGACTAGGCTTGGGAGGGTCTGCAATACACTTTCCCTCAGATACTATGCTTGCTATTCCAACCCCTAACTCGAAGGGCTTGGGGGGAGGCTTCTAAAAGCCTTCCTAAAATCCAGGACATGGGAGTTCCTTCCTGCGTATACCCACCAAGACCCAAGACCAAAGAGAGAGCCTTCGTCAAGTTCTGTTCCATCCTCTTCTCCCACACTTATGACCTCAAATAGAAGCTTCAGCCCATATTCAGGGATGCTCGACGGTTTACTGAGCCTGAATCTCTGGTGTGAAAAGCAATTCCTCAGTGTGGATTCAAACATACTCTCCAGGTGCCTCCTCAAAGCCTGTGTCAACAACCGGCAATCAGCCTGGCAAACAAAAGACCAAACCAGTGCAAACAATGATATTTGCTGACTGTGCTTCCCTCACCTGGGAGATCCTCCCAGAGTTCAGCCCGACTAGAATTGACTTTTCAGACACACGGCAACAACTGCCAAGAGGACCTTGTGTGTGCACAAAAGAGGAGAGGGGAGCTTTTTACAAAAGGAGCATGTGGGGGGAAGGGGGCGTGTGGTTCAGGGCACAGGAACTTCAGGACCATCTCGACGGGCTCTGGGCTCTGTCTCCCCAGGCGGAAGCTCCAGAGGACGTGTGGGAGGGGGAGTTGTGCTTTCTTTTGCTGCTTTCTTTTTCTCAGCAGAAATTCCCTTCTTGCTTCTCCCAGTCCTCCACTGGGTGTTTCTTGTGTTTTCGGCGCTCCTTGCGTGATTTGTGGCGGTGATGTTGGTGATGGCGCTGGTGGTGGTGGTGATGTCGTCGCATGCGATGGGACCGTCTGGCTGCACGGAAGGGAGGGAGGGAGGACAGGGGAGGGCGCCACGTGGTGAGACAGGGTTGACCTGAGGCCGCGGGCCTCCTGGGGGCGGGGGAACGGAAGAAACACCAGGCGGGCTGGTAAGTTCTCACTTATCTGCAAGGCTGTATTATCAGGCAGAAGTTAAGCCAGATCAACGTATGTAGTAATGCATTGCTTTAATTAGAGACTACAACTAGTACGACTAGCTGGAAACCTCTGTTGGAGTCTCTGGGGACAGCCACTTACGTTTGGTGCAGACAATCTGAGGTCTCTCCCACTTGCCGTTGCCCCGGCAGTGGATGGTGGACACGTGGTGCTGGGCAAATCCTTCATTGCACTGGTAGCGTACAGTGGCATGGACATTGTACTTGGCCTTGCGGGTACCGATGAGCGAGGCGTTCTCCACTGCCGGAGGGGGGCCACACAGCACTGGGGACAGAGGGAGCGCCAGTTGGAAAAGTGGTCAAGTCTGGGGCTGAACTGGTTTCTTGTCTTGCTGGAAATGATACATCCCCCAGCCAGTTCCTCCCCTTTTGCCCATTGCTGACCTCCTAAGTGACTGTGTCTGGCTGTCTCCTCCACCCAAACTGGAGCTCCTTAGGGTCAGAAACCAAGTCTCCTTCCTCCCAGACACACCCCAGTCCCTCATTCTTAAACCAAGCACAAGCCATGATAGAAATGGAGGAGATAGGAGGTAAAATAAATTGTCTAAACAAAGGAAAAGAAGAAAGGACATGAAAGTTGGCAAGGAAATGGAAGCAAGAAAGGACAAAAGTACAAGGGAAACATGAACATGAGAATGTCTACAAATGATTTCCTTAATATGTAAAGAGCTCTTAGAAATCAGTAAGACCAACACACTGGTTAAAAAAAAAACTAGACAAGGAAGATGAACTGGCTGGTCACAGAAAAATTAACAAACATAAATGGCTGATCAACATATAATTGGTTGCATAATATCATGAAAGACATGTAAACTAAAATAACGAGATACGATTTTTTTGTGATTAAATGAGCAAAGATAAGTCTGAGAAGGCACAGACTTGGCAAGGGTTGGAGACATGGGCACTCTTGCACACAGCTGGGCCGACTTCCACATTTATAAACTTAAATAAAAGGAGGGACAGGTGAGCACAAGTGACAGGTAGTAAGGGCCGGCAGGCGAGGAGTGGAATACCCGTGCTTTTCTTGCAGACATAGGGGAGGTTGTAGTTGCAGGGCACATCATTCCACCGCCCGCTTTCATGTGCCACCATCACCACACAATCCTCGCCACCCGCGAAGAAATTGTCCGGCTGGTTCTCCCTCCAGTTCTCGTATTGCTGCAGGAATGGGGAGCGGAGGGCAGGGAGAGGATGCTGAGGGGACCCGCCTCCTGGCCCTGCCCACCGGGGGAGCCCCCTAGCCAGTCCCTGCTCAAACATGCAGGGACTCAGTGTTCCCATATGTACAATGGGCAGCACCCCGCAGGCCCTAAAGCTGGTCACTCGCGAAGCCCAGGCCTCCTCATCTCTGGCCAGGGGGCTGCAGAGGGACACACCCTGGACTTCCTGACTCCCATCTCGCCCCCAGAGGCCTATTTTCCACATGGGTCACTGTTACTTAAACAGCTGTGAACAAAAGGTGACCTCAGCCTGGAAGTCTAGGAGGACTTCCCTGAGGAGGTGACAGGTGAGCTGAGGAATCAAGGAAAGGAAGGGTTCAGGCAGGGAACAGAGTGTGCAAATGGCCCAGAGGCAGAACTGAGGCCGGTCCATGGGAGGAGCCAAGTGGAGGTCAGCGGGGCTGGGGGTGCATGATGGAGTGGGGTGTGGGCAGAAGGTTTGTTCACGGTGAGGGGATGGAAACCGGTCTCAAGAACACCAGGAGCCAGGGAGGGCTTGAAGCAGAGGAGACTCTGGAGGGACATGAGCATTTACAGTGTCCCTGAGGCCGCCAGGAGGAGGGCAGGGACTGTGCAGGTAGCAAGGGGGTGGGGTGTTGGGAAGTCAGGAGCAGCAGGATTTGGGCACCACCCTGAAGCCCCTTTGCCCACTGGGGATCCGTGGCCAGCCACCTGCTGTGGTCCTGCCCAGGAGGGTACTGGGCACACCCCCGGCCCGTGGCCCCTGCCACTCACCAGCCCCGTGTTGTCCGTCCACTGGAAATCTCGCTCCACGATCCTGTCGTTCAGGCCAATCCACGTGTTTTCATGCCCAAAGCCTGTGGGGTGGGCAGCTGTGAGGCTTGGAGACCCCAGCTCCAGCCCCAGCCTCAGAAGGGGTGGGGCAGGAGGACCCAGAGCCCCTCCCCCAGCCTGGGCATGGCCTAGGACCCAGAGCCCCTCCCCCACCTGGGTGTGGCCTGGAGGAGGACCCTGGCCCCTCCCCCAGCCTGGGAGGACCCAGAGCCCGCCCCAACTGGGTGTGGCCTAGAACCCAGAACCCCTCCCCCAGCCTGGGCATGGCCTGGAGGAGGACCCTGGGCCCCTCCCTCAGCCTGGGCATGGCTTGGAGGACACAGAGCCCCTCCCAGCAGGGGCGTGGCCTGGAGTCTGGGTCCACCCCCCACCCCCAGCAGGCGGGGACTCCGGCTGCCCCCTTACCTGGGGGAGTCACAGAAACGGTTGGAATTAGGCCCCTGCCTTGCCACAATCTGTGGCTACAAACCACCAGAGGAAGGAATAAACAAAGGCAAAGCATCTTTGTAGGAATGAGGGCATAAGGGGCCGCAAGACCGAGCAGCTGGCGCTGCCCCTGGGGAGGTGGCGAGCAGGGGTGGATGCCTGGGTGAAGCCCGAGGACCAACGAGTGAGTGTTTGATGAAGTCAAAGGAAAAGGAACAAGTGGAGCAGGGAATGAACAAATGGGAGAATAACTGGGGGATGGAAAAGGGGAAACATGAGTTCAGCGGCGAGATGAACAAACAGCAGGTCTCATGAATAAATCAATAAATGCCAATTGGGTTGATGTAGCATTTTCCTTCTCTGGGGGCTTCTGCAAAGCTCGTTCCTGTTTTCATCGCACACTTCACAGATGCTTCCTGACACCACCCCACCCCCCGCCATACCCTGGCCCTGCTTTATTTGCCATCAGCTCACTTGGGACCAGCTAAAATGACAGCGTAGATTTATTTAATTAGACATTCACTTGTTTGTCTATCTCCTTCACTGGAACGTCACTTCCCGAGGCCAAGTCAACGTCCTTCTCACTCACTGCTGGGTTTCAGTGCCTGGAGCTGTGCCCAGCACACAGCAGGTGCTCGGGTGATATTTGGTGAATGATTGGGTGAATGAATGAATGGAGCGAATATGTGAATTAAGAAGTGAGTGACAGAAGTGTGAATTTGTTAAGTGGTTGTGGCTTGCATTCATAAACACGGCTTGTTCGAGTGGCTTCCTTGGGATGGGGTTCCCTACTATTGATGAAGCTGTGCTCCTCGGGCGAGTGGACGCTGGTCAGATGGCCAGCTCGACGGCGACAGTCCCTCTCGGCGTCCTCCCACGCCCGCCGGTGGGCAAAATAGCGGTAGCAGTGGCCCTGGAACTTGTGCCAGCCGCGGTCACAGCCCTCCGTGTCTGGGAGGTAGGATGGGAGCGTGGGGGGTGGTGGGCTCAGTCCCAGGCCTGCTGGCCGGGAGCCCACCCATCCCACCAGGATGGGCACCCATCAGAGGTCAACGACGGGCTACCTCTCCCCTCTCCCCTCTCACTAAGCCTGCCCCTCTTGAGGCTTGCCCTTTCTCCATGTTAACATATTTTTTTGTTGCTGGAAAATACTCTTCTGCAGAATCACTACCTTCCCTCCCCTCTGCCCCAATGGGGACATTCTCTGAAATTCATGCTGCATACTCCGTGTGGACCTGGAAGGCATCCAAGCACCTGGGAGCTCAGAAAATTGTCTTGGGAGGGCCTTAAATTACCCCCGGGTGACACTCATGGCCAGGGAATCAGAGGTATAGACCTGGGGTGGGGGGTGGAGCCTCTGGCCAAGCACCCACCACATCCAAGTACCATTTCTGGTGTGGCAGAAACTCACCTTTCTCGCAGAGGCTGCCCCCGTAGCTGGGGAGGCAAATGCAGATGAAGCCATTGACCTCATCGACACAGGTGCCTCCATTCTCACAGGGGCTGCAGACGCAGTCATCAATGTCTGGTGGGGAGGGGAGAGGGGCCGGTCAGGGATCAGTGTCCCCTTGGCTCCATGGCCCACATCTCTGACCCTCCCATCTGTCCCACCTGGGACCCAAGGGCAGCAGGGGGTGCTCTGCACAGATGGCCTGATGACTCTGTGGGCCAAGGGGGCGGAGCCTCACACAATTAACACAAATTAGCATTAACAAGAACAGATGCCTCTGGGCCAGCTGAGGGCCAGGAGGTTAGCACTGCAGAATGTTCCCCCTGAATACATAAGGGTGAAGGTTAAACTCTTGCACTTGGCTTGCAGAACACTGAAGCTGGAGGGTCTTTGGTGGATATTTTAGACACACAGAAACTGGGTTCTGGAGCATTTGCAGGGACTTGCCAAGAGCCACAAAGCTGTTTCTAGGTAGAGCTTGATAGGCTATTTCCTATTTTAATTCCTCTTCTACCAATCCCTGTGTAGACAGTACTTGAGGCACATCTAATACAAGCAAGCCACTTCCCCTCTCTGAGATGGTTTCTTCTTTTTGCAAAATAGTGGTAATAACAGAGCCTCCTCATGGATGAGCAGAGTCAATGCAAGGAGATCAAGAAATTGTATCATTTATATTTATTGTTTTAATTCTATAATTAGTAGTGTGGGCATGATTGGAGAGTCAAGGCAAGAAGCTCAAGAAATTGTATCACTTTTATTTATTGTTATAATTCTATAAGTACGAGTAGTCCCTGTGCTGGACTTTGGGGCTAGCATCCAAGGCTTCCGGTGATAGTGCCGATAACCCTCCTCATCCAGCCGTGGGTGGGA
Source organism: Bradypus variegatus (assembly GCA_004027775.1). Lineage (NCBI taxonomy): Eukaryota > Metazoa > Chordata > Mammalia > Pilosa > Bradypodidae > Bradypus > Bradypus variegatus. Next base: position 7,302 of record PVKY010004307.1, read on the forward strand.
GGAGACGGAGCCACCTCATCCCTTTCTCTCCCCTCCCTGCCCTTGCCTGGTGGAATGGGAGGCAGCACGGCAGAACCTCTGCCCCCGGGATGAGAGCTCAGCTGTGGCAGATGGTTTGGTTCTGGTGCTAATTGGGGCTGATTTAGCTAGATCGGAGGAGGAGAGAGGGGGTCTCTGAGGCCAGCACTTTGTGATCCCCTGAGTCCTGGTGGGCAATGCTTCAAATCCTGAGTTTGGGGCACTCACCGATCTCACAGTTCTCCCCGGCGAAGCCTTGGTCGCAGCTACAGCTGTACATGGTGTAATTGGCCTTGCAGGTGCCCCCGTGCAGGCAAGGGTTGTTCTCACAGGGCTCGGAGGGGGCTGCAGGAGAGACAGGCAGTGTGGGGTGGGGCTGGGCCACTGGTTCGTCTCCCTGCCCAGAACCAAGACCTTGAGCCCCCAAAGCCTGTCTTACGGGAGTCACCTCTATAACTTCCTTAGCAGGCAGTCACCAACTTCCTCTTGCATGCCCCCTGTGATGGGGAGCTCACTCCTTCCAGAAACTGCCCAGAAGTACCTGTAGGCTGCCCTATTTGTGGCAAAATCCTTCCTCGAACTGAGCTGGAATGGGGCTACAGCAACCAGGGCTTCCTGGTTTACGTGCCCTCCCTGGCTTGATCCCTGTCTTCTGCTGTGAGTTTCCAGGGGAGGAACAAACAGCACTGGGGAGAGCGGACTGTCACTGCCTTCATTCTGGTGGTTCAACCTCTTTTGATGGAACCCTGGTGGTTAGCATGTTGCAAGGTGGTAGATTATGGTGGTGAAGGTCACCAGCCATGGTGTTAGACAGGCCTGCATCAAACCGAAACTCACGAGGGTCCCTGGGCAAGTCACTGAACTTCTCTGAATTTCAGTTGCCTTGTCCATAAATTGGGAATAAAAATCATCCCTCTCTCCCAGTCTTGACGCCCTCCTCTTCTGCTGGCCAAACACTGAAACCGAGGCCCAGGGAAGGGCAGGCCCTGGCTCCAGGGCACACAGAGGGACAGTGGAAGAGCCGAGGCTGGCCCCCGGGAGCCCAGGGTAAGGCCGTTCTCCAGCCCCTGTTCCCTAGAATCCGTTCCTCTTTTGCCCTGGGCTGGGGCTTCACAGGAAATGGAGAGGGAAACAAGCAGTCACCTCCTTCCTTATCTCCCAGCCTCGGCTTTCACCCTCCACAGGCAAGAGGGAGCCCATGACAATCTGAGTCAGGCTACGACCCTCCTCTGCCTAGAACCCTCTATGGCTCCCCATCACCTCCCAGGAAAAGCTTAGCCCTCACGGCAGCCCACGGGGCTCTGCACAGCCAGCTCGCGTCCCCTGCCCGCCCTCCCCTCCCCTTTGCTGTCCCTCAGTCCCTCTGCTCCAGCCACACAGGCCTCCTCGTGGCTCCTCCAGCACACCCGGCGCGGTCCTGCCTCAGGGCCTTTGCACGGGCCTGGAACGCTCTACCCCAGCTCCCCGTGGCAACTCCCTCAGCTCCTTCAGCCTTCGCTCAAACTTGACCTCCTTAGAGAGCCCTTCCCGAACCCCCCATCAGATATCACAACCCCCCAACATTCCTTCCCCCTCCGTCTGGCTTCACTCTTCTCTCTGGCTCTTATCACTTTCTAACATGGGAGATAATTTCCTTATTTTTTAGGATTGCTGTTTCTTGTATCTGCCAGCCACATGCAGGCTATTTAAAGTTAAATTCACTAAAATGAAACAAAATTAGAAATGCAGTTTCTCAGTGACCCTGGCCACATTTTGAGAGCTGCAGAAAGTTCTAGAACATCAGCTGCCAGAGTTTGGGGCTTTGGGGACCACATAGGGCCTGGGACACAGCAGGTGCTCAGTCATCGCTGTCCCCTGTGGGTGGCCGAGCCCGTCCCTGGGGTGGCGAGCCCCACACCCACCGTCAGGGGTGTCTGTCGCCGGTGTGGGCCTGGCACGCGCATGTGCCTGTCTGGGGCTGCCCGGCTGGGCCCATGTGAGCCACACCAGGTGCCCGAAGCTGCCAGCAGCTGCCCACGGACGTGCGGTGACTCAGCCGCTCGCGGGTGCAGAGTATATTTTTGGCTTCATTAGCATTTCTGCTGCAAGCGGTGGGTGGGTGGGCACCGTCACCCCCAGTGCTGCCCACCTCCCTCGCCCCGGGAATCCGGCCCAGTCCCAGACCCCCTGCCCGAACCCCAGGGCCTCCTGGAAGAATCTCAATCGCTCCCTTCCACCGGCTTCTCGTCCCCCTCCCTGGCTGCCCTGAGGGATGGCCCCTTCCCTGTCCCTTGCTGGGCGTCACCCCCTCCCCAGCACCTCATTTATTTTTCATTCCAATGAAATCAAGGTTGGGCCATCCAGTGGTGGGGCCACAGGCCTGGCCTCAGATGCTGGGGGTCAAATCCCAGCCTGACCCCCTCTGAGCCGGACACCAGTGCTAATCATGTCACCTCCCCGTGCCTCAGTTTACCCGCCTCTTCAACCAGGATGATACCCGATTCGATCCCATGGGGACGTTGTAAGGATGGACTAAGTGTATTCCATAAGCGTTTAAGCAATGCACCCCCAAACAGACCTCCCGCCACACCCTGCTGCACCCTGGGGCCCACTTCTTTCCTGCACATCGAAGAAAAGAGGATCCAGCCCCCTTGACACAGCCCAGAGGTAGGTGACAGAAGCCCCACTCCTGCTCTTTCACTCGCCACCATACTTTGCTTTCCAAAACCAGGAGCAAGTCAAAAGGCAGCCAAGAGCGGAAGAAAGCTTTACGGCTCGGAGAAAGTGCTATGGGACCAGCTCTGCTCAGGGGGCAGCTTTTTCCGGAATCTTCTGGACGTGTTGGCCATGGCGCTCACTGGCTTGGGCAGTGAAGGAGATTCAGCGCCTGACTGGCCCAGCAGTGGTGTCAGTTTGCTCATCCGTAGAATGGGGAAACACGCACGACGCTGGCACCCCCAATCCACCACCTGCTGCCTGCGGCCCCCCACGCATTGCAATTCCAGCTCCAACGCCTGCTTGTCCGGGAAGCCATCCCTGCCGCCGGCTCCCTCAGCACTGGCCGGGCTCTGAGTCGGCAGGGACATGGTTTGCCGGCTGAAACCACCCTAAAATTCAAACTTTACACAACACACCATCATCACCCCAGCTGGAAACTCACCCTCTTCTTCGCTCCCGTTTGCTGGGAACCCCGGCAGAGCCAGCTCCTCTCCGCTGGCCGCCTCCTCCCAGAAGCTCTCCACACCTGGGGCCCCGGCCACGTCCTCCAGATCAAACTCCCCGGGTCCCAGGGAGCCGGGCAGCAGGGTGCCAGGGGGGTCCCCCGAGGAAACTGAGGCCGCCTCACCCCCAGGTGGTGTCCAGGCAGGAGCAGCCAGTTCCCCTGGGGGGCTGCTCGTCCCCCGGGCCACCTTGGCCTCTGGCTCTGGGTGCGGCTGGGGACTTGGGGAGGCCAGTGGGGATATGGCCAGGACCCCAATGTGGTCTTCCTGGCTCAGGGCTGTGAGGGACACCCCCGTGCTTGTCTCTGCAGCTGCCTCGGGGCTCAAAGTGGGGCTTCTGGCTCCCTCAGGCACGTGGGATCCAGGACCCCAAATTCCACCAGCATCTCCAGGGTCAGGTGTGGTTCCCGAGGGACTGGCCGTGGCTTCCCCACCCTCCAAACTCAGGTTTTCTGCTCCGTCAAATAGGATGACTCCAGGGACCCCCGAGGGGGCGGCTGGAGAAGGGGGTTCTGACCCTGAACTGTCCAGTGGGGGGCACGTGCTCTCCACCCCATCCGCGGCAGCCTGCAGGCCAGACGTGGGGCTCCCCACCGTGTGGAAGACTCCAGACCCAAAACTCAAGGGGCCTCGGACCCCTGCGGGCTCAGTGGCCGTCTCGGAGGGGGTGAGCTTGGCCACCATGTTTGCGTCCACTGAAGTCTGTGCGCTGGATCTGGGGAGCTCGGCTTTGCTGGATGGAGCCGGGCCGGGCCCCCCGCTTTCTCCAGCGTCTGCCATGGTGGGGTCAGGGCTGGCTCTGGCTTGCCTGTCCATGGCCTCTCCTCCTGCTTCCGACGGGCCCGACGAGGGGGTCAGGGAAAACGTGTCTGGGCCACTGGGTTCCTGGGACCTGGCTTTGACCTCGCCGTGCCCTTCAACCCCACCACCCCCTGTGGGGAGGGGTGCAGGCTGGGTGGGAAGCCACGCTTTGGGGGCGCGCAGCATGGCCACAATAGGGAGGTCTGAGGATGTGGCTGTTGGGGAACCCTCCTGGGGGGCCGAGCTGGGGCCTGGCCAGGAGCTGGTCTCCAGGCCAGTGGCCTCCGTGTGGTGATGGGGACGGTCAGAGGCCACTGGCCTCGTGCCGGGGTCCTCAGCTTCCTCGAGCTCCAGTCCAGGGGTGTCCCTGCCGGGGCCTGAGATGCTGGGTGGGGCCAGGGTTGGGGGCCACAGCCAGATATCCAGGGGGTTCCTGCCATCAGGGGAATCTGAAACAATATTAACGACAGTAATAACCATCTCACCACAGCTTCTCCTTCCAGGTGGCCTGGCCAGGCTGGGGGACCCCGATGGAAATGGGAGCCTCCCTCCCCCATCAGGGCACCCTGAGTGTGGCAGTGTCATCCCACCCTCAGCCCCCCAACCAGGTCCTGCTTCCCCCCACAAGTCAACTCACGGGCTTCAGGTCCATCCAGCTCGTTGGTCAGGACGGCCCAGGGGGTTGGGCTCAGGCTGTCCGCAGAGGCCTCCATGGCTTGGGGGGCCGGGACAGCCTCCACGTGGTTCCCAGCAGCCTCCGGGGTGGGGGGCAAGGTGCCAGCCTCGAGGCCCCCCTCCAGCCCCTGCCTGGGCTCCTGCTGCTGGAAGTGGCGTCCGTTCAACCCTTTGAAGCGCCCCCGTCTCCTGGGTGCTGGGGTGGCCTCGGTGGGCACATTCACTGCAGAGGCCACCCCCAGGCTGCTGGGGCTGGGGGCCGCCGTGGTCAGCCACACCTCCTCAATCCCCAGGGCTGGGGGTGAGGCCAGCATGGGGACCCTGGGGGCAGGGCTGGGGGTCCCCTGGGGCGCCTGCTTTTCCGCCAAGATCAGGGGCTCGTCCTCCCCACTGGACACCAGAGGCTCCTGGAAGTCAGGGGCGATGGGCTCCTCCTCCCGGGGGCCAGATTCTGGTTCTCTGGTCAGTGGTCCTTCTGCCGACAGAATCTCCCCCTCATCTCCAGAGGTGGGAGTCTCTGGGTGTCCGTGTTGCGGTGTGGGGCGATGAGCTGTGGGAGAAAGCAGCGAGGTGTTAAGCCTGGGATCTGGTTGGGAAGTTCTGCCTGATGTCTACCCATATTCCAGCATGCTGCATGCCCTCATGGGCGTGGCCACACAGGAAGCCACCATCCAGGGGATGGTCTTTGGGGCGTGGTTTTCCCAGAGGGGCATGGTGTGTGGGCGTGGCCTCTGAAGTCCCTGTCATGGAGGGCCGTGGCTATGAGAAGTGCCGTCCTACTGGGGGCGTGGCCTGTGCCAGCACAGATGTCTTGCTGGGCTCCAGGGGCCCGACCAACAGGATGTACTCCTTGGGGGGCGTGGTGAGTGGGCGTGACTAATAATGTAGCACTCCCGTGGGGTGTGGCCTCCAGAAGCGTGGTCCTAGGGACAGCAATCTGGTGGGGTGTCGCCCCGGGGCACAGCGCCCTCGTGGGACAGGGCCGTGGCGGAGGGGCGTGGTCCTTGCAGGACATGGATCTCGTGGAGGCGGGGCCACAGCCGTGCGGGGATGGTCGGTTGTGGCCTTGCAGAGGGGGGGGCCCTTGAGAGACTTGGCTGGGATGGGACGTGACCTGGTGGGGTTCGTAGTAGTCAGGGTGGGGCCGTGTTGGTGGGCGTGGCCTCACTGGGGCGTGGCCATAAGGGCGGGGCCTCGTGGAGAGGCGTGTCCTGGGTGGGGCTTGGTCTAGAGAAGCGGGTTCTCAACTGAGGGGCGGGCCCGGGAGGGGCGTGGCGTGGGTGGGGCATGGCCTCGCTGAAGGGCGGGCCGTCGGGGCGGGGCCCGCGCGCACCTCGGAAGCAGTAGGCGTCGAAGCGCGCGCCGGGCGCGGGGAAGCCCGTGCGGTTGGCGAAGCGGTAGACGGTGCGCACGCCCGGGGCCGGGCCCCCGCAGCGCCGGCGCGGCGTCTGGATCGGGTAGCGCACGCTGCCGTCCGCCAGCCAGCCCGGGTCGCACTGGTCCAGGCCCTCGTTCCAGGCCAGGTGCAGCTGCCCCACCGAGGCCAGCGCGGCGCCCTGGCGGCGACACTGGGCCCGCGCCCCAGCCAGGGTCAGGCGGCGGGCGGGGCCCACGTAGAAGACCTCGCCTGCGGGAGGGTTCGGGGGTCAGGGCGGCCGGGGGACCCCGTGCACAGTTCGCAGACGGGGGGGGCTCAGAGGAGGGGACGTCAACCTCTCTTTACAGGTGAGGTGATCCAGACAGGGGCAAGTGGGGCTTCAGCGAGGGGAAGGGGCTCGGGGAGGGGAGGAGCCTCGGGGGAGCTGGGCGGGGCCTCAGGGAGGGTGGGGGAGGGAGGGTAAGAGGGGCTTGTGATGGAGTGGGCGGCCCTGCCAGCCCCGGACCTACCCCCCAGCTCGCGGGCAAAGCAGTAGACATCGTAGAGTTCTCGCGGGTCCCGCTGTCCGTAACTGCGCACCCCTGGCAGGCTGCTCCGGTCGCCGTAGCAACCAGGTCGGGACTGGGTGATAGGGTACCTGACGAGGCAGCAAGGGACCCCTGTGGCATGCGTGCTCCTGGGGCCTCCAAGGACCCTCTTTCCCCCAGGGGCGAGCCTCCGCCTCCCCAGCTCCCCTCCTGCCCACCTCACGGTGCGGTCGGAGAGCCAGCCGGCGTCGCAGTTGTCAAAGCCATCCTCGAAGGCAGCCTGCAGGTGCCGGGGGGCCGCTATGGTGGCCGAGCCGCGGCGACAGGCCTCCTGGGCCTCGGCAAAGGTCAGCGCGTAGCGGTCCCGGGCCGCCCGGTAGTGGAACACGACACCTGCCGGGGAACACCCAGGGTGGGGTGGGGGGCACTCGGGCTGGCATCTTGGCTAACACATCTCCCGTGCAAAATGCAAAATGTCACCCCACCGCTCTGAAAATAATAGGCCTGCTGCGTGCCGTGCACCACATCCATCGGTGGGGAGTGAGACCCACGTGCCCCCATTTTACAGATGAGGAAACTGACAATAAAGACCCTAGCAGGCTAGAAATGGTCAAATAGCTACTTGGTGCAAAGCATGTGTAAGCATTGGCTCATTGAAATCTTACGACCCCCATTTTCCAGGGGGGGAACCTAAGTCTCAGAGGGACAGCAAGACATGTATCCAGGGTCACACAGCCAGCATGAGGCAGAGCCAGAATTCAAATCCAGGACAAGCTGATGCCTTGTGGCCAGGGTTACACCCTGGAGGTGACAAGAGGCGTGGGGAAGGGTGAGAAATGTCTGCCTTTTAGGAATTAAGCACAGGCTGCAGGGGGGAGGCCGTATGCAGTTCTTTGCCCATTCTGAAGATGGAGTCATGGAAGGCTTCCTGGATGAGGTGACATGTAAGCGCAAGGTCAACAATTGATAATGGGCTCACCGTGATTCAATTTCTAAATTTGGGGATGAAAGAAACATGTGAGCAAAACAAAAGAATTTAAATTCTGCCCCATCTTAGACTGAGAGTTCCTGCAGGGCGGGGGGGCAAGTGGGTTGGGATGTGGTAGGCACTCAAGATGTGTCTTGTTGAATGAATGAATTAAACGAACTCAGAGGTGGGATTCCCTTCCTTTACCACTAATCTGTTTTTGTTTTGTTGTTTTATTTTGTTTTGTATTGGAGTTTATTGTTTTTGAGAAGTGAGGCCTTTGAGAGGAGGTGTTTGGTGGATCCTCCAGTTCACGGCTGGAGCCGAGCTCAAGCACAGATTTCATAACCTTTTTTTAAGCCCCTGCTACGGCTACCCAAGCCATGGGACAGGGCATTTAGAGTCCTGTGGACAACTTCACAACAGATTCAGGGAAATCGGCTTCTTGGCAGGAGTCCACCAACTGTTTCCACACGAAAATCCATCCACCGAGTCATTCAGCAAATATTTATTGTGCATCTATTACATGCGAGGCAGACACCATTCTAGGACTTGTCTTTAATCGTTTCATTTCTTTTTGGCTTTGTCCACCTTGATCAGTTAGGAAAACAGATATTTCAAAAGAGAGAATGTCATATAAGGAATTGGTTAAATAGATATTAGAAGACTGCTATTTACTTAATATATATTTTTAATCCACTTACTTTTTGGAAATAACCTCACCTTCTAGAAACTTAATTACGTTTATTTTAAAGGGACATTTTATATCCCTGTTTTAAAAGCCAATATCCTTTGCTTTCTGTAAAATCAGGTAGCCTTAAGAGGGGCTTAAAATGAGGTTATGAAATCCATGCTTGATCTCGGCTCATAAAGGAGGGAGAAGTTCAAGATGTTGCTTTGCCGCTTGTCCAACCTTGAGCATGGAGAGGGGACAGTCATCTGGGACGTGGCCATCAAGCAACCCTCGTGGGTGGGTCTCTGGCTCAGTCCCTTCCCTCCCAACCCCACCCCCGCCTCACCGGTCACTTCCAGGGGCACCAGGTCCTGCTCGTCGTCGATGGCGCTCACCACCTGGCAGCGGAACATTCCGGCGTCGCTGGCCCTCAGTGGCCCCAGTAGTAGCGTGGCGTTGGCCCGGCACCGGGGGTAGGCGGGCAGTGACACGCGTCCCTGCCAGCCCTTGGCCACCCTCACCACGTTGTCCTTTGCCACGAGCACGGGTGCGTCCTGGCGCTGGCCGGATGCCGTCCGTACCTTGGTCCACTTGATCCGCGGGGCGTCCCGGGCATCACCCGGCCGCGGGCGCAGGGTGAAGACGCAGGGCAGGGCCACCAGCTCAGCCAGAGCCGCCCGCACTGGCCCGGACCCCACCTTTTGCATGTGCAGCCCCTTCTCGGCGACGCCCTGGGCACCTGGGGTTAGGGGGAGGCGGAGAGTCTCAGGGCCAAGGACAGAAGTGGTTACTAGTTCTCCCGTTTTACAGATGAGGAGACCGAGGCCGGCGAGCACAAGTGGCCTGTGCATCATCACGGAGCAGTGACAGCACTGACCCCAAGTGGGAACGGAAAATGGGGGCCAGATCAGTTAACAGCTCTGCCTCTGCTCAAAACCCAGACCCTCGGGCCTCTTTTTTTAAACAGGGACAGACGTGTGAGTCCCAGGCCACTAACTTTCCCTCCTGGAGCATCGGTTTCCCCAAAGTTAAGCAGTGGTGTTTGTGGACTCCGTTCCAGCTGCCAGCTTTTCTAATCTCCGTAACCTCCTGCAGAGGCAGTGATGGGCAACATTCTTTTTTGGTGGGTCTAGGAAACTGAAGCCCAGAGAGGCAGTGGGACTTGCCAAAGCCCACACAGCAAATCTCCGAAGCCTGGGCTTTTGATCCCCACTCGGGCAGACGCTGGAGAAGCACACAGACCCAGACTTCTCCAGCTCACCCGTGGCAGACAGCGCTAATACACCTCCACTCTGTTCCCATCTCGCCCCCTCTCTCCTTCGCCCCCTCTCTCCAGCTCCTCTGGCAGAACTGTGAGAAGCGGAACCTCCAGACTCCGTGGCAGCAACTAAAAATAACACCTCAGGTGTCTCGTTCGCCTTTGACTGTTCAAAGACCTTTTTCATCTATTCTCGCTTTATTCTCCAGACGAAGCCAGGGGACCAGCAGGAGAAGGCTCCGGAGTTAAAAAGCCTCCCCGGCTCATCACTCCCCCAGGCCTCCGCCCCTTCCCTACCACACAAGCCAACTCACCCTGCTCCCCAGCCACCAGCAGAAGCATCTGGAACATCAGGAGGCTGGCGGTGCAGAGGGACGGGAACCCCATCCTGGACCTGGAAAGAGAGACCCAGGGATGGGGGTAAGAGAGGGGTGAGCCACTCGACATGGCAGAACCAAGCCCCCCAGCTCTGCAGAGCCAGAACCCAGAGCTCAGGGTGGCCAGTGTGTCACCCGGGTCACAGGGCAAGCCCCAGGGTGGGCTGACTTCAGAATCAAGCAGTGAAGGCTCTTGGGGCACAGCCTCAAGGGACTCAGACCCAGGGGGTTCTCTGTGCCTCTCCCTCACTGTGTGACCCTGGGCAAACAGCTTAACCTTTCTGTGCCTCGTGGGTCAGAAGGGGACAGGAGGTGGCTGGAAGGAACAGATGACTTAGTACATTTAAAAATGCTTAAAACAGCTCAGCACAGGCAAGCAAATCCAGCCGCCATTACGATTTTCGTTACGATTGACCTTAACGCGACCTAGATAGGGATCTGGTCCTCGGGTCTGCCTCTCCTGTCAGCCGGGGGCTCCTGAGGGGCCGCAGCCTGCTGGGGTCCTGGGCCCTTGTCCCGGCTGTCCCCAGCGCCAGCCTTCCATCTGGGTTTGCTGACTGACACGATTCCCAGCTTCACTTCCCGGGTTTGCTTGTCACCACGATTCTATTCTTGGTTCCCGGGAGTTTTGAGGCGCTGCCAAGAACCAGCCGGAAAAGGGGGCCTCGCCCCAACCCACCCCACTTGCCCCCTGACTTCTCGCTGCCCAGCAATGGTGCCTTCTCAGCTCCCGCTAAAGCAGCTAGCTGTGGCCTGCGGGCACGGACTGGACAATTATTAAGTGCCTGCTGTGAACCCACCTCCTTCCATGGCCCTCGCAAAGCTCACATTCTGCTGGGGACTGGCAATTCCGGGGAGGTGGGATTCTCTCATCCCCGCTGGACAGCCCTCGCTCCCCAAGTCGGGCTCAGGAGATGGGGCAGACGGGAAAGGAGAATGTGTACCAGCTCGGCGCTTGCTGATAAAAGAATAGCCCTGAGGGGTGTGGGTATGGGGCCTCAGAATGGGACAGCCCCCCAACACCCAGCACCCCTTCCCAGCTCCCAGAGGCCCCGAGCTGGGAGGCCGGCGGGGGCCCTGTCCGTGGTGCTGAACTGTCCGCTAGCCCCGCAGAGGTGCTGCCCCTGGTCTCCGCCCTCCGCCTGCTTTCGTGGTACCCCAGCGCCCAGAGAGGGTCAGCGGTTTGCCTGGAGCGGCACAGCAGGGCTGTAGCAGAGGCCAGTTCTCGGGCTGGTGCCCCTCATCCCCACCTCCGCCTCCATCTAAGCTGTCCTCAAGTCTGTCCTTGGGGACTCTGCAGTGGCTGCCCTGGGGCATGGCACGATGGGACAGGCCTCAGGGCTGCACCCGCCCCAGGGCGCTCTAGAAGCAGTGACGTCAGAGAATTCACACACGCACCCGTATGACTAAGAGTCAGTCTGTGCCCTCAGATGACCTGGATTCAAATCTGCCTCTGCTCCTTACACACTGGGCGGCCTTGGACATGGCACTTCGTTGCTCTCTGCCTCAGTTTCCCCATCTGCACAAAGGGGGATTATGCAGCACGAGCTTCATGGGTTGTCACGAGAAAGAAATGAGCTCGCGGTGTCCTGGCACTGCTCTCCCACGGGGTCTCGGGCGCTCACACACACCCAGCTGACCAGACGCGGGCACCGACCCAGAATTCCGGGTTCCCAGCCCCCCACCCTCCCCGGCTCACCCCGTCACCTCCGCCTCCCAACTCGCTCCCTCCTTAGCTCAAAATACCTCCTCCCCAGGGCGGCCAGAGGTGAGCGTTTGCACAGCTGTCTGGGGCCCGTCCCCTCATGAATAATGCATAAGCCGCATGCATATGCAAGCAGGGGCCTGCGGGGCGCTGGGGGAGGGGCAGCTTGGGATGGTGTGTGTGTGCATGTGCGCGCGCGCGTGCACGCGGGTGTCTTTCCCTTGCACCCACCTCCTGCCTCCATGTGCCCCAGGTGGGTGAGTCTGCTCCTGTGCGTTTGTGGGTGCCAGTGACCAGGTGTGTACCTGGGGTGCGGTGTCTGGCGACCCAGTGTGACGCCCCCGGACGTGCAGGTCCCCGTGTGTCTCAGGGACAGGGGTGAGTCCAAGTGTGTGTCCGTGCGTGTGCACGAGTGTGAATGTGGAACTCCTTGGAGGAGAAAGGAAGTCAGCTTAGGGACTCGTCCAAGGCTGCCCCTTGGGGAACCCCAGCCCCCTGCCCTGCAAATCTCCCCCCTCCTCGTCAGCTCCCCAAGTCCACACACTGCCAGCCACATGGAGGGGAGCTGGCTGCACACAGGGACGCAGGCACTGCCACGCACCCACCCATTCAAGCCGACGTTAACAAAGAGAG
>PVKY010004308.1:0-19535 GCA_004027775.1 Bradypus variegatus
GTGTGAAAGTATTTTCTTCATTATCATTTATGATAGTGTAATATTAGAAATAAATAAAATAGCCAAGACTATGGAAATGATTAAATAAATCATTGAATATAATACAGACATTCAAAATGGCATTTTTGAAGGCTATTTAATGAAATGGGGATGCTCTCAATGTTTATTTGAAAAAACAAGAATCAAAACTGCATATACTGAACAATTCTAATTGTTTTAAAATGTGTTAAAAAGGACTAGAAATAAATGTCTAGATTTCTAAAGTTTCTATAATAAGCACACCTTACTTTTATAACTGGATATATTTGCACACACATATAAATAGAAATATTAATTAAAATGTGGCCTCCAGGAATCTCTAATTGGTACTTGGACACGAGGATTCCTGTGTTCTTTGCCTACTGTAGGCTGCAGTTCATCTCTGTTGGCCAGTACCTCCATGGGTATCCTTTTAATTATCTCTTCAGTGAGGATTTGAGGTGATTAGGAAGGGAATGCACTGAACCTTCACTAAACAAATCATATGGAGATGGAATTTTGGTTTTAAAAGAACTTTTAAGTTTATCTGGTCCCAACTTTCCTCCTATCATTCAATTTCAGCTACAGTCAACCCATAGATGCAAGGGGACTTTTATATTAATAATAATGGGAAAGTAAACTCAACTTTAAAGTCAATATTTAAAACTAACAATATATTTGTATAGTGGTTTACATTCTACAGGTCATTCATATACATAATATCATTTTTCCTTGTAAAAGCCTGTATTTGTTCCTATATAAAAGGGAAAACAGGCTTAAATGGTTTAAGGAGCTTGTTAGTATCACAACTTGTAAACCCAGGCTTGTCCAGTGCTCAACCCCTTTCTCTTTCCACCATATCAAAATGTGATGGATGAATATATGAAAATCTATTTTAGAAGATGCAAAGAGCTGATTTTAATTACATGTTTAATAGCAAATATTTGAGTTTTGCCTTAGAAGGCGTGAGTTCTGTTTGCAGTTCTGTCATTGAATATGTGCCGAGCCATAGTTTGTATGTTTTTGGTCTATCCTAATGACCCCTGCCTGTTTGTCTGAAACCCATGAGAGCTGTGACATTATTTAATTAACCCTGTGGTTTCTCCCTCTGTGGGCTTGAACTAGGATGAATAGAGGGTTTTCATGGTAGTTGCTATTTTCTGCCATATGATAGAAAGCTGACAATTATCAACCAGTATGCCTCCTGAAGGATGTAAAATAGGGTAAGAAAAAAAAATTACATGATGTAGGAAGGAAAGATAATTTCTAATCCTCTTGAAAAATTTGCCACACACAACACTGGTGGAACTTGTTCTTTAACTCTATTCTCTTGATGAAATTGTAACTCCTAGATTGGCAAATAATAAAGGGTGGTACTATATCTTGATCGAGGGTTCAGAAGTGGGTAACATGTTAGATTGCTCAGTCCAGGACCAAGTACCTCACAGCAAGCAGATGGGAAATGTTCATATTTGATAATTGACAGCCTGGTCTTAGGGTAAGTCTTGTGTCATCTCCTCTCTCTAACAAATTCTCCTTCAAGCTGTTCCGGTATTTACTGGGTCTACAGCTTCTCTGAGCAAATTAGTACAACCTTGCTATGTATAAGTAATTAATGAGTTACCGATTTTCTCCTATTTTGTTAGCGTACTCCCCTGGGACTCCATTAATGCATTTCAAATTATATTGAGTTTTCTTGTGAGGATAAGAACTTCCCATCAGTTTGACACTCCAAAAGTCCTCTGCTTCTAATACTCACTGGTCCGCAATTCCTAAATGCCTCTTTATTTCTTCTATCTACATTCCTTATCAAATATTTTCCTTCTTTTTTTCTGTTCTATTTTACCCTAATATCTGCAGTTTGTCATAATCTCCTTTTTATATCAAATATATATATATAATAGGATTTATTTGGTTTCTTAAAAGAGCTTTGCGATCAGATTTATGTAAGTTCAAGTTCCTGTTCCACAACCTACTAGATGCATGATATTGGGCATATTACTTAATTTTTATCTCCATTCTCACCTGTAAAAATGGAGTTCCAATAGATACCATGCATGGTTGTTGTATTAAAGAAGAAATATAAAATAGTTTACACAGTTTCAGCTCATAGTAGATGCTCTCCTCAAAGAATGAATTTGATGATCGTATGTTCACTATTTTAGAGGAATCAATCTCCCAACTTTTTCCTATTCTGGTACCTATTTAATCCTCTAATTAGTGATAGGGTGGTGGTTAAGAGTATGATTTAGAAGTTAGACAACCTTAGATTTGAAGACATGACTATCCAACTAAGTAACCCTTGGTGAATTTTTAAAATATTTCTGAGCATGAAATTTCCTCATCTGTAAAATGAGGTCAGTACCTATCTCATAGTGTTGTAATGAGGATCCAAGTGCTCTACTGAGCACTTGTGAAGTGTTTAGTGGAGTGTCTGGCATATAGGTGCTAAATAACTGGTAGAACTTATCTTTATATAGGATGGACATGTGTTTGGTCAATTTGGCTTAGCATTTTCCAGGCCTGGACAATTTAGCTGTCCTCCTCTGTGTGTAGTGTCCCGCGTATGCTTATCTTCCATAATCATTTGATATTTTAGGGGTATGTTAAGGCATATTTGAAACTGGTGTAGCTTCTATCAGCTTTAGCATTGGCTGGAATCCAAGACCACTAACACTTAAAGTGAGTTGTTATATATATAGTGAACATTTATCCTGAAAATCCTTCCAGTGTATTAGATTTGTTTAAATGATTTGATGATTTTCCTCCAGGGACCAAGCTTATACTATTTTTCTTTATTGCAGTTCTTCATACTTCTTGTTGTAGGAAGAAGTGATGGCTTATTTAGAAACTCTATCCCTGTAATTCCTCTCCATGAGGAATTATTTTATCCCAGTTTGCAGAGTGATGATTGAAGCAACTATTACCATCTGACGCAACTCTGAAGTTACCCACATTATTTATAAGGTATGTTGTATGAGCTGTTCTAATTCTCTTTACCAAATGGTTTATGAAATAACATTTTATTGGTTTTTAATTAATTCATGATAGAATTTGCTTCCATAGATATTTTATTGTGCTTCTCCCACCTAGTAAAATGTTTGGCTGTAATTGTTTATGCTGTGCCTTCATATACATAATGCACTGTGCTTCTTGTTCATTTCCATCATTTCACAGTCTGTGAACTGAAATCACAATATCCTCTGTCCACAGGGTCTCTCTCTCTCAGATAACAATTATGGAAGATTTTTGCTTGCTGTCATTTATTCAAATGACACTGTGGAGGAACAAAGATATTTTAACTAACTCCAAAGAGTCTACAATATAAGTATTCTATTGATCATATTTTATTTTTTTAGGCTGCTAATATTTATTTGGAAACATTTATATATTCTGACTTGACTTTTCTTCCACTTCCCATACCTATATGTTGTCCCATCTGAAGGGGTATCTACTCTACCACCTCTTTTTAATTCAAGTAGGCCACTGAATTTGCTCCAGGTGCTTAAGCAAAGTTTCTATCTGTTTTGTGTGCTTTCTCATTAACTCTTTCCTAGTTTTTAGAATAAAAAATTACCAAATTGTTTCCTAAGATAGTAGTGTCAGTGTTTGGTGGTTTAAGGGCTCTTTCTTGCAAAAGTCACATCTCATTTTGCTGAATTGGCCTATATTCTTTCTTCACTCTACTCAAAAGACCAAACTGTCCTTATTATGTGTTTGTTTCCTTCATTTATTTGACAACTGAGTTGCATGCAGACTTTCTGATGTAGGGAAGGAGGACATCTAAAGCACAACAATTAATACCAATTAATAAACCAAGTGTTTTGAAACTCTTTAAGTTTCTATTATATGTGAAACATTGTGCCAGGTGCTAAGCAAGGTATGAGAAATGTATTTCATGACTTCCTTGAAGAAGATTGATTACTGTCTACCTGTGGCAATGAGAGAATACCAGGCAGTATAGGGATCACAAAGGGAGTAAAATAGACACAAACTACTGAAAAAAAGGAGAGAGGGAGCATTGAACTGGGAATCAGAAAACCTGAGTTCTATTCCATCTTCTCTGCCATTTCCTGGCTATATGACCTAGGGTAAATCATTTATCTTTCTTGTCTCCCCCTTCCCTTCCTGCCCAGCCCCCTTCCCTCTGAGAGAGAGAGACAGAGAGAGAAAGAGAGAGAGAGAGAGAGGTATGAAGGAAGCAGCCATTCTAGAGATCTCTAAGATGTAAGACAATATATATTTGGGATCATTATTAAGGAGCTGTTTTGTTGCTAAGGCTGAAGTCTATACCTGGCTATGGTTCCCTGAGCTGCCCTTCATTTTCACAGAGGAAGAAATCAAGTTCCAAATTTCCCCAGTTCAGTGGCAAGACATGGCTCAAAACCAAATCTCTCCATCCTGATGCTTTTTCTTTGTTAATACAGCAAATAGTGCATCTTTCAAAATAATTATTGTGACTCAGAAAAAGCTTAAATTATATTCTTCAAACAGTTTACTATGGGGAGAAAATTATTTCTTAAAAAATTAAATATCTTTGTATATGTGAAGGTGGGGGAAGGGGCAATTGTACTTAGAGGAACACAGTGAGTAATCTACTCCTTAGGATATGGAAAGCTATAGATTCTAAAACTCTATTGAAATACAATTCCTTCAGCCGGAGGCAGCCTGTTTTTAGATACTATTAACCATTATTAGGTAACAGTTTTGTAGGAGTTAATAACTGATACAAATTGAGTGAAGGTAGAAGGATAGTGAGGAGTGCCCAGCGGATACACCTGGAGAGTGTGAAGAGGCTCACTGAAGTTATAAGCTGCAAAAACACTTGACGAGTTCACAATATTGTCCAGAGCTAGACCTAAAGTTAACCATGCCTGCATCCCAAGTTTGCAGGCTTCCAGGCCATTCTATTGATCCACAATTGCGTCCTTCAACAGGTAGCGCCAATTACAGCCCCCCAAAGCGCGGGTCCCAGTATACAGGCTAATACTGCTGTCAATCAAATAACACCCCTACCTTTCTAAATTCTCCCCCCGCATTTCATTGGCTTTTCCTTCTGCCTGTCCCCAAATTTCTTCCGCGCCTCGCGACCACGGAACTTCGCCCTATCAAGCCTATGATTGGAGCCGAGGCTACTCCCGCCCTTTGACGTCCCCCGCAAAGCCCAGGAAAGGGGGTGGGGGCGGGGAGAACGAGAGGGCGGTTCGGGGGGCGGGGCTTGCCTCCCACGGCGAGAGGGCGGAGTCTGCGGCGGAGCCTGCCTGCTCGGTTAGGACCTCGGAGAGCGCCGGTCGCCGGTACCAGAGGGACTGGAGAATCGGCAGGAGACTGTCCGGACTGACGCCAGCGACCCTGCCTCCCTCCGCGCCCTCAGCTTCCCGGGCTGGCAGGCGGCTGGTGGCGTCTGAGGAAGGTGCCTAAGTCCGGGGTCAGATAGTCATCCTTCTGGGACGCCGCCGTCCAGCCGCGGTTCCCTCACACCTGTGTGTGAGTGTATGTGCGAGTGTGTGTTTTGTGAGCGTCAGCGCCCGCGCGCGAATGTCTACGTGAGGATGTTTGTGTGTGTTCCGGCTGGGCGCGCGAATGTGTTGTGTGAGGGTGTTTGTGTGTTCACGCGCTCGCGAGCGAGAGCTCCGCGCCTCGGCGCTCGGTCGGGGGATGGACGGCGCGAGCGGCGGCTCAGCTAGCCCAGCAGACTTGAGACGCGACCTGGGGCCGCAGCCGTCACCGCCATCGCCTCACGTCCCCCGAGAGCGGCCGCCGTGCTGTGGACGGACGGGGGAGCGAACGCAGCGGCGGCTGCGGAAGAGGGGGCAGAGGAGGGGGAAGAGAGGGCGGGAGAAGGCGGGAGAGAAGGGGGAGGAGGACGGAGAATTGGAGGCAGCTGGCGCGGCTCCTCGCCCCTCCCGTGGGCTGCTGCTGTGGGTTACCCGCAGATGTTTTGGGATTGGGACTGGCGGAGGTGGGGAATGGAGAAAGGTCTCCCTCATCCCCATTTCCTATTGAGAAAAAGAGAGACTTGATGATGGGGGGGGGGGAGAGCACAGAAGGAGGTGGCAGAGCAAATACTGGCCCCTAACCCCCACTCCTCACCGCCCCCCCCCACGCATCGTTTTCCTGAAAATAAAATCTCTGGGCTGAATCTTTAGAAGGAAAGCCCGCCCTTAACAGAGAGACAGAGTCTTGGTCTGTTGGACTCGGGTTTGATTGTATAATAATGATGATATAATGCTAATGATGATGATGACACTGCCTTTTATTTTTACCCCAGTGCTGATAAAGCTTAGCCACAGCTGTAGTTAAAGCCCTTGAAAATCTGTTGTGTGAGGAGGAAATACTGTTGCTTTTGGAGTTGTGTGTTTTTATTTAAGGATATGCTTTTAAGAATTAAAATTTGACAAAACGAAGCTTGACTTTTTTCCAGACAGTTATAGCCAATGCTCATAAAATGGGGACGGGCTACTGCTTTGACTAAAGGAAAGATAAAGACTTTTATACAGTTATAATTCTGTGTGTTATATCATCCTTTTCCCCTTTACATTGAATTTCTCAACAGTTTTTGAAATGAAGAAGTTTAATTTCCGAAAAGTTTTGGATGGCTTAACTGCCTCCTCCCCTGGCAGTGGTAGCAGCAGTGGCAGTAACAGTGCTGGTGGGGCTGGAAGTGGTTCCCTGCACCCTGGAGGATCTACAGGGGTTCTCAGAGAGGAGATTCAGGAAACCCTGACTTCAGAATATTTCCAGATTTGCAAAGTAAGTTTTGAATTGACTTAAAACTTTTTATTTCCTTATTTTATTGTTGTGAGGAAACCAGGAGAAAAACGTGCATGCACACACACCTATAGGGACAAGAAATTATTGAGATGCCAGCAACAGAGAGAATCTGGCACACAGAATCCTGTGGAATGAGTTTGAATTAGTAAATATATTTTGGGCACCAATTTCAGCATCAAATTAAAAAGCAATGGAAGTTTAAGGAGGGGAGGGGAATCAGCAAACATAAACCTAGAATGTACAAGATAAGGACCAATAGTGAACAAATTTTTTAATGTGAAATTTATATGTAAGTAGTAAACTGAAGGAGAAAATACTGATTTTGGTTTATCCTGTATGATCATAAGATGTTGCTAGAATTAAGTAGATAATAGCTAGATGAATAGATCTATTTTAAAGAGCCTTAAATTCTTCATAAATAAAAAAATAAATAAATACTTGAATACTTGCAAAAGCTGGTAATATTTGTAAGAACTCGAAAATAGCCAGTGAGGTTTAGTGAGGAAACATTTTAGGTAATTATACTTTGATGTTGAATATCTAATGAGTAAACAAAAGCAAGAGTTTCTGATGGGAAGAGATGAGAATTTACAAAACAAATATGTTAATGTTGAGATATTCTTATATTTCTGACATAAAGTGATTTATAATTTTTGTTATCCTTTTTTTGAGTAGCCTAGGAATGTGCTTTTGATCTGCTTTATGCCTTATAAAAGCAGCTAAATCATTCATATGATACAAGTGAATTTAGTTTTATAAATGTGTCTAAATACATAAGAAGAAATGGTAAACTTTGGAAATCACAGAAATCAATTACCAAATTTTTTGATACTTCAACAGCAGAAAATTTTATTTTTTGAAATTATTAAAATTATTTTTGTAGTAAACAAATGCTATATCATGCTTTTTTTCTATGCCCAGTAAGGTCATTATAAAAGCATTAAAGTTGTAGTTATTAAAATATCATGAATTAGTTTACTTAAAAATTTATTTATAATTGGATTAGGTAAACAGATTTAATTCTGATCTATCCTGTGGAATTTGTGTATGGTAGTAGTTTTCTCCTCGATATGAAATAATAGATATTCTGTTAGTTCAGGGAAGATCTTAGTAGTGGCCTAGAGACAAATATGTAAAAGGGTTCTGAATGCCAAACATGAACTGCTAGGCAAGAAAATTAGGACCTGATTCTCTAATCTTTGACATATTGCTGTTTCCACACCCAGATTCTGAAAAAAAAATTCTAAATTCTTTCATGCCTATGATAGTGGTGCCATGTGATAGTGAGGCCAGAGAGTTTAAATAGATATATAATTGGAGAAGAAAAGATAGACTTCTGAAGCAGAATGTTATTGGGTTGAGGTTATAAAGTGGTACAAAAGGTTTTAAATTTTAAAAAGCAGGGAAATGGGTAAATGCAAGAGAGGAAAATTGGATATAGTCATTTTCCTATTTATTCTGAAAAGGGATGGTCATGGGAAGTGGCAGAAATTAAATACAGCACTACTTCAAAAATATATGGCATGGTAGTAACAGCACTGGCCTGGACTTACTAAAAACAAACAAACCTCATACTAAAGCTTTTCCAAGACCATGTAATCTTGGGCAAGCCATTTGTCTCCTTTGGGCCTCAATTTCCTCATCTGTTGAATGGGAATGAGTATTTCTGTTCTGTTAACCTAGGAGGGTTATTGGAAAGATCAGATAAGGTGAAGGCAATTTATAAATTGGAAAGGGTGATAAAATGTACATTTATATTATTGCTATGGTTTTTAAAATCACTTTTCTCTCGACAGAATGAGTATAACTAAAGGTTTATAATAGCACGAGGCAACAATTTTCAACAAAATTATAAGTATACATAGTTATATAAGCTGTGCATTTATAGTACCGAAATCTTACTAAATGGAGAAAGTACTGTGGCTTCCTTGGATAGGAGTCTCCTACTTAATTTTAAAAAGTGGTTATATGGCTGTATTAAAGGTTACCAGGACTATAATCAAATATATAAAAATGAATTATGGAAATTCCAAAATTAGAACTGTTATTAAAATAGGGACTTCATTTAGACTCACTGTGCAAAGAACACTCTATTCTGAGTTCTAATACATTGGCACCTTCTGGGTACTACATTTTGAACATGGCCAGAATTAATGTATAAATCTAGACTTTGCTTTTTTGAAAACCATCTTCCTTTCCACTGTCTGATCAGTCATCAAATCTTATCTATTCTATTTTCTTAGTATTTCTTAAATGTATTCCCTTTTCTCCATCCCCAGTACATGTTCATTCCTTCATATCTTCTTACTTGGTCTCTTGAAATTACTTCATCACTGATCTCCTCACCTCTTGTTTCACCCTATTCCAATTCATTTTGCTCTAATAGTGGTTATTTCTGAAATTCAGTGCTAATTATGTTATTCTCTTGCTAAAAGTTCTGTGGATAGTATGGCAAAATGTACAATTTATATGCATTTTGCTGAAGGTTACAATGTTCAGTAAACCTCTTTCAAACAAAACAAAATTCTGTGTTAGTTTTCCTAGAGTAGTGCTCTACAAATAAAAATCTTATGTGAAACCCCAATACATAACAAATATTAAAAAATAAATATGGTAGTTTATTGGCATGCATTTATTTTATATATTATAATAATAAATTATACAGTCAGTCAATAAACCTTTTTTTAATACTTGGGTTTAGTTAATATTATTCATAGACAGGTAGGATATTCACTATCCTTAAAAAGTAAAATTTGAAGCTACAGCCTTCATAACAATTGGCATGTCTATAAATGTTTAAAAACACAGAAATGGCAGATGGTTCAAGGTTAAAAAAAAAAACAAGTTAATTCTTTGGTTTACCGCAATCATGTTCAAGTTCAGTATGTATGCATTTGAATGTCCATGTTTTGCAGATACTTGTGAAATATATGAGCCACCTTTCCCGAACTTGAAGTGTATGAAACAAATTTGAAACCAATGCTCTATCTTATAAACTTGAAACTGCTTGATTGGTATATGGTTCCCTGTATACCAATTCCTTTATACCAGAGTTCCTATTACCTTTCCATCCTCATTTCCTTGATGCTCTATGCATATTACATTCCCTGAAAGCACCATATTTTCTCATCTCTGAATGCCTTTTCACATGCTATTGCCTCTGACTGGAATATCTCTTCCAGCTTTAATATAGTGGAGAACTCTCAGTTACACTTTATGTCACAGTTCAAACACCATCTTCTCCATGAAACCAGCTCTGATGACCACGGCCTTCCTCATCTACCCTCCAGAAAGAGTTTTTTTTTCTCTCTTCTGTTTTCCCATAGTATCTGGCCTATACCTATACTGTAAATTAACTACCTTCTTGTGATTAAAAATATTATCAGTCACTGCCATACTGTGAGCTCTTTGAGACGCAGGTATTTTTTGTTCATTTTGTTTTGTTTCCTTATTTAGACTGCCTACTACCTAGTGGGTCAGTGCTTCTCAACTCTGGTTGTCTAAAAGAGAGACTTCCAGTCCCTCCCCAGTCTTGGAGTATAAAAATCTCTAGGCGTGTGGCTGAGACACTTGCATTATTTTTTTTTTAAAAAAAGACCCCACAGGAGATTCTGATGCACAGTTGATATCAAGAACCATTATAGTAGACACTTGTTACATACTTTTAAAATTACTGAATCAGCATATATATGATTGGTTGATTACTTGAAAAGAGATTAACAATAGCAGAAAATTATTACTATTGATACGTGTCAAATATTTTAATAGAAAGCATATAAATATGTAACAATTTACAAATCACTTGATACATGTCCAAGATTTTTTTTGTTGAGAATCGGTCCTCTGATTGGAGTGCTACATGGACTTCTCTTCCATTAACTATCCCAAATGCATTCTATACAATTTGTAGTTTTAGTTTATTTAAAGAAGTAGAGTAAGAACTTAAGTGTTTTTGAAGGAAACTGAGTGTTAAGTCCTTCTAGATTTTATATGTGTGTGTATTCATCCCTATAGTTAACTAATACACACCTAATTAATCTGGGAGCATGAGAGTGTGGGTATTCTAGCTAGATATTAGTTTACTAACTTTAAGCACTCAATATACTATGAGTATCAATCTGTATGTTTTACAAAGAGAATGGAAAGTTTTGTTAATGTACCAACTTGGTAAATCAGTTTAGAGAACTTCATCTGTAAAATATCTCTTTTGAACTTCATAATGATCCTGTAAGAAACGTAGGCTAGGTATTAATATTTTTTATTTTACTGATAAGACATATGAGATCAGTGAATTTAAGTGACATCCTTAGGTTTCCCAGTTGGTAAGAGGCATAGTGAAGTGTAGCACTCTCTTCTTTGATTCTCAAATCCAGTATTCGTCTTTATCTTTCTTACTTTCTAGAAAAGGTAACATGATAAATTATTCAGGAAGCCTAGAGACTTTGAGAAAGTAAAGACTATTCTGTTGACTCATCCTTCAAAATATATCTCAAACCTGACTACGTTGCTTCCCTTCCACCACTACTTCCCTGATCTGAGCCCCCTACATCTCTTGTCTGAACTACTACTTTGTACCTCCTAAGTGTTTTTCCCCCTTTCTCCCAGGTCTCACTACAGTCTCATCTCATAATAGTTGTAAGAATCTTTTTAAAATGTGAATCATACCATGCAGTTCCTTATTGGGTCTACCCAGATAATCCAGTATAATCTCCCTATCTCAAGTTCAACTGACTAGCAGCCTTATTTCCGTCTGTAACCTTAGTTCCTCTTTGCCATGTAACCTAACATATGCATAGTTTCTTTGGGAGTCCAATATTCTGTCTACCACAGAATACCATAGATATTCTGATGTATGGCATGAGGTAAAGATCTAATTTTTAGAAATGATCAATGAGTTGTTCCAGTACCATTTATGAAATAATGTTTCTTTTCACACTTATTTGGTTGCTGCTTTTATCATATATTTAATTATTTTATACACTTAGCTTTTTTTTGAACATTTGATTTCATTCCATTAATCTGTCTCTTCCTACATCTGAATCACACTTTAAAATACTGAGTTTTATTATACATTTTAATATTCAATGGTTCTCCCACCCTTTATAATTTCCTTTATAAAATTTCTTGCATAGCCTTAGGTTTATATAATCAAATTAACTTTGGTTTTATTTTTCTCAAGTTTCATAAAAAGTCCAGTTGGTAGTCTTACTTTCTATATTAGATTTTAATGTTAATCTAGGGGGAACTTGCCATCTTTTTAATATTGAATCTTTCATCTGGTTTTATAGTATACTTCTCAATATTTTTTTTAAATATTTTGTTTTGAAATATTTTCAGACTTACAGACAGCTACAAAAGTAATACAAGCCTCATACAGAGTACACCTACATATCCCTATCCCCTAGATAACCAGGTTGACCAATTTTAACATTTTGCCACCTTTACTGTATCATTCTGTCTGTCTGCCTTTCAATCCATTCTTGGAAAACTTTAGTGTAGGTTGTATACATCATGCTCCTTGTACTCTTAACACTGCCACGTACATTTCCTAAGAAAAAGGATATTCACTTATGTAACCACCTTAAGTACAGTTATCAAGTTCAAGAAATTTAATATTGATAAAAAGCTTACAGTCTATATTCCAATTTTTTCAAATGTCCCAGTAATGTCCCTTTTGAGCCTTTTCTCTTCCTCTGCTAGATCCTATCCAGGATCATGTATTGCATTCAATTGTCATTGTCTCTTAAGTTGCTTTTTCTTTTTTTCTTAAATTGTGGGAACATATATACAACATAACGTTCCCATCTCAGCCACTCCAAGCATACCATTCCATGAGATTAATCATATTCACAATATTGTGGTACCCTCATCACTTTTGATTACTAAAAACGTACCCATCTCCCCAAACAGAAACCTACACCCATTATGCATTAACTTCCCTTCCCCTTACTCCTCACCCCTAGCAACCTGTGCACTAAGTTCTGTCTCTATGAACTTGCATATTCTCCAATATGTAGTTACTGTGGGACTTAAATTTAATACCCCAAATCTATAACAATCTTGTTTGCTTTGATACCAACTCCACTTTAGTATTATATACAAGCTATGTTCCTATGCCGTTTTGTCCCCCACTTTTATATAGTTCTTATCACAGATTACGTGTTTATATGTTATGAGTACAAAACCACTGATTCATCATTACCTTTTATGCATTTGCCTTTTAGTTTCTGTCAGAGGTAAAAAGTGAAGTTATAAACCAAAAATATAATAGTACTGGCATTCATATTTACCCATGTCATTACCCCCACTGGAGACCTTTATTTTTTCATGTGGCTTCAGTCTATTATCTAGTGTCCTTTCCTTTCAACCTGGAGAACTCTCTTTAGCATCACTTGCAGGGCAGGTATGGAGGTGATGAACTCCCTCAGCTTTTGTTTATCTGGGAATGTCTTAATCTCTCCCTTACCTTTTTGTTTAATTAGAGAAGTAGAGATTTACAGAAAAGTCATGCAGAAAATACAAGGTTCCCATATACCACTCAATTATTAACAACTCACACTAGTGTGGTGCATTTATTACAGTTGATGAAAGAACATTTTATAGTTGTATTATTAACTATAGTCAGTGGTTTATGTTAAGGTTCATGTTTGTGATGTACAGTCCTATGGATTTTTATTTTTTAATTTTCATTCTAGATACATGTATACAACCTAAAATTTGCCCTTTTGATCACACTCAGATATATAATTCAGTGTTGATAATTAGTGTTGTTCACAATATTGTGCTACCATCCCCATCACTTTTCTATCATCCCAAGTGGAAACTCTTTTACAATTTAAACATTAACTCCTTATTCCCTACTCCCACCCTGGTAACCTATATTCTAGATTTTGATTCTGTGAGTTTGCTTATTCTAATTATTTCATATCAGTGAGATCATACAATATTTGTCCATTGCTGGTGGCTTATTTCGCTCAACATGATATCTTCAATGTTCATCCATGTTGTTGCATGTGTCCAAGCTTCATTCCTTTTTATGGCTGAATAATATTGTATTGTGTGTATATACCATGTTTATTTATCTATTCATCTCTGAATAGGCACTTGGGTTGCTTCCATCTTTTGGCAATTGCGAATAATGCTATTATAAACATTGGTGTGCAAATATCTGTTCTAGTCCCTGTTTTCCAATCTGTTGGGAATTCTGGAGATTTGGAGTTATATACCCAGGAAAATATGTTCTTAAAGGTAACCCATTCTTGTGGGTTTTAGCCCTGTAAATAGGACCTTTTGATAAGGTTTCTTCAGATAAGGTGAGGTCCAGGATGGGTCTTAACCCTATTACTGAAGTCCTTATACAGAAGGTCACAGAGAGAGAAAAAAGGCTGCAGAAGGAGCAGCCAGAAGCCATGGAAGAGAAGGAAGAGGCCAGGAGAGGCTGCCATGTACATTGCCATGTGACACAGGAGCCCAGGACCAAGGATCACCAGCAGCCAGCCTGAGAGCCCCAGTCTTCAGAAAGAAAGCATCACCTTGTTGATGCATTGTTTTGGACTTCTCATCTCAAAACTGTAAGCCAATAAATTCCAATTGTTTAAGCCAAGCCATTGCATGGTATTTGCTTTAGCAATGAGGAAACTAAAACAGTTGTTGGTACCAGAGGTGGTGTGCTGCTATTGCAAATAGCAAAAAATGTGGAAACAGCTTTGGATTTGGGTAATGGATAAAGGCTGGGAAGAACTGTAAGGTGTTTGACAGAAAAAGCCTAGATTGATTTGAAGAGCTATTGGTATAAATATGGATGCTAAAGGTACTTCTGATGAGGACTTAGAAGGAAATGATGAATATATTATTGGGAACTGAAGGAAAGGTGATCCTGGTTTTAAAGTGGCAGTGAACTTGGAGAAATTGAGTTCTGATGTCATATGCAAGGCAGAACTTGAAAGTAATGAACTTGGATATTTAGCTGAGGAGATTTCCAAGCTAAGTGCGGAAGGTCCAGTCTTGTTTCTCCTTGCAGCTTTTAATAAAATGTGAGAGGAAAGGGATAAATTGAAAACTAACTCTAAAGCACACACAAAAATACAGAAATTGATGGTTTGAAAATTCTGAGCCTTTCCAGATAGTGTGCTCTCAGACTAGGGACAGAAGCAGCTCTGTCAGGGGCCTCCCTGAGCTTCTGGAAACTAAGTCATTAGAGTATAAAGGTCCATGTGAGGGTTTAACTGAACATGGAAACAGCCAGCCCTTTCAGTGGAAGTCAGGATTGGAAATGCAGGAAAGATCCGTGGAAAGTTCTATTGTCTGATGGTTTGGACCCTTGTGAACTACATGCAAAGCCAACAAGTATTTTTGTGAAATTTTAATGAGTGGAAACACTGCTAGCTTGGACTGAAAGGAAAAAGAGGGGACAAATTGAAGGAAGAATGACTTCAAGGGCATAACCATGGAAGCTGTGGTCTGGACTGAAGAGATTTCCTTGGACGAGGAGAGCAGGCCTACCCATGTGGGTAGAAAGGGTGGGTCAGCCCCTGCACTTGGACGGTGCAAGCGCTCTGCCTTGGGCTTGGAGGGGGCAGACCTTCCTCTCTGTTTTTCAGGTAGCGTGCTGCCATCCTAATGCTTAGAGATGCTGGGGCCTATGCCCCAGCATTTGCAGAGAGCCTGGCTAAATCCTGATGCTTGGAGAGGGTGGAACCTTCACCCCAGTGTTCAGGGAGAGCATGGTGATTGTGCAAGCACTTGGAAGAGATGGGGCTGCCACTCCATCAGGTCTGGAGGATAAAACATCTATCCATAGGTGAGTCTCAGACCTTGAAATCCAATGTAATTTGCCCTACTGGGTTTCAGAATTGTTTGGAACTCATGACCTCTGTTTTCCTGCCCATTTATCCCTTCTGGAGTGAGAATGCCTATCCTATGCCTGTCTTTCCATTGTATATTGGAAGCAGGTAACTTGTTTTCTAGATTTTACAGGTTCACAGACAGACAGGAATTGTGCCCCAGGGTAGACTACACCCATCATTGATTCTGATGAGACTTTGTACTTAGTATTGTTACTGTATGTTTTAAGATTTGGGGTATATTGTGATGGAAAGAATGTATTTTGCATGTGGAAAGAACATGTCTTTTTGGGGTTCAGAGGGTAAACTGTGGTGGTTTGGATCTATAACCCCCAAAAAAACATGTTCATGAATTTAATCCATTCCTGTTGGTGTGAACCTTTGTAAAGAGGGCGTTTTGTAAGTTTGCTTCAGTTAACTTTGAAATAGGATGCACCAATCCTATTACTGAAGGCCTTATAAGGAAGGTCATAGATAGAGGAAAAGAGCCACAGAGGGAGCAGCCGAAAGCTACGAGTCAGTAGAACCTGGAAGAGAAGAGTGAGACCAGGGGAGGCTCCCATGCTCATTGCCATGAGACAGAGGACCAAGGATCACCAACAGCCAGTTCAAGATTGCTAGTATTTTGGAAGAAAGCATCACATTGATGATGCCTTGATTTGGATTTCTCCTAACCTCAAAAGCACAAGCTGATAAATTCCCTTTGTTTAAGCCAACCCATTACATGGTATTTGCTTTAGTAATGAGGTAAATAAAACAGATTTGTACCTAGAAGACAGATCTGGGTCATATGGTAATTTTATACTTAACTCTCTGAGGAATTGCCAAACTGTTTTCCACAGCAGCTAGGCTGCATCATTTTAAATTCTCACCAAAAATGAATGAGTGTTCCTATATCTTCACATCCTCTCCAATACTTGCAATTTTCTGTTTTTTTTTTAATAGTACCCATTCTAGTGGGTGAGAAAAGTTATCTCATTGTGGTTTTGATTTTCATTTCCCTGCTGGCTAATGAGGTTTAGCATCTTTTCATGTGCTTTTGGTCCACTTGTATATCTTCTTTGGAGAAATCTATTCAAGTCCACTTTTAAAATTGTTTTTTTTTCTGTCATTGAATTGTAGGATTTATTTATATATGTTGAATATTAACCCTTATTGGATATATTGTTTTTAAATATTTTCTCTGATTTGTACTTAGTTGTTTTACTTTCAAGGTAAAGTTCTTTGTACAGAAGATTGAAATTTTAATGAGGTCCCATTTATCTATCTTTTGTTGCTTGTGCTTTGGGTGTAAAGTCTAAGAAACCATTGTCTAACACAAGGTCCTGAAGATGCTTCCGTATGTTTTCTTCTAGGAGTTTTATAGTTTTTGTTCTTATAATTTAGGTCTTTGATCCATTTTGAGTTAATATTTTTATGTGATGTGAGATAGGGCTCCACATTCATATTTTTGCATATGGAGATCCAGTTTTCTGGCACCATTTATTGAAGAAACTATTCTTTCCCAAAAATAAATTGGCAGTAAATGTCAAGGTTGATTTCTGAGCTTTCAATTAGATTCCATTGGCCTATATGTCTGCCCTTATGTCTTTTTCATGCTGTTTTGATTATTGTGGCTTTGTAATAAGTTTTAAGAATGGGAAGTGTGGGCATGCCACCTTTGTTGTTCTTTTTCATGATGGTTTTGACTGTTCAAGGCCCCTTAGCTTTCCATATAAATTTATTGTTTGGCTATTCCATTTCTGCAAAAAAGGTTATTGGAATTTTAACTGGGATTGCATTAATTCTGTAAATTGCTTTGGGTAGATTTAATGTCTTAACAATATTTAGTCTTCCAGTCCATGAATATAAATGTCCTTCCATTTACTTAGGTCTTGTTTTATTTCTTTCAGCAGGGTTTCGTAGTTTTCTGTGTATAAGTCCTTACCTCCTTGGTTAGGCCTATTACTAGACATTTGAGTCATTTAGTTGCTGTTGTAAATGGAATTTTTTCTTGATCTTTTTCTTCCAATTGTTCATTGCTAGTATATAAAAGAAAACAACTGATTTTTTGGTATTGATCTTGTGTCCTGCCATTTTGCTGAATTCATTTATTAGCCCTAGAGGCTTTGTTGTGAATTTTTCATGGTTTTCCATACATAGAGTCATGCTATCTGTAAATAGGGAAAGATTCATTCTTCTTTTCCAATTTGGATGCCTTTTATTTCTTTTTCTTGCCTAATTGCTCTGGCTAGAACTTCCATTACGTGTTGAATAACAGTGGGGATAGTGGGCATCATTCTCTTGATCCAGATCTTTGAAGGAAAGCTTTCAGTCTTTTACCATTAAGAATGATGTTAACTGTGAGTTTTCATATATTCCCTTTATGACATTGAGGACATTTCCTATTCTTAGTTTTCTAATGTTTTACTAAAAAGGGTGCTGGATTTTGTGAAATACCTTTTCTGCATAAGTTGAGATGATCATATGGTTTTCTTCATTCTGTTAATGTAGTGTATTACATTAATAGATTTTCTTATTTTGAACCACCTTGACATATGTGGGTTAAATTTCATTTGATTACAGTATATAATTCTTTCAATGTGCTGTTGTATTCAGTTTGCTTGTATTTGTTGTTGATTTTTGCATCAGTATTCATAATCACATTGGTCTGTAATTTTCTTTTCTTGTGGTATCTTCATCTGGCTTTGATGTGAGTGTGATGTTGGTCTTGTAGAATGAATTAGGGAGAGTTCTCTCCTTTTCAATTTTTTACAGTGTTTGAGCAAGTTTGGTGGTAATTTTTCTTGGGATTTTGGTAAAATTCTCCTGTGAAACAATATGACTCTGGGCTTTTCTTTGTGGGGAGGTTTTTTTATTACTGATTCAACCACTTTACTACTACTTGGTTTGTTGAGATCTTTTATTTTTATTGAGTCAGTTTAGGTAGTTTGTATGTCTAGGGATTTGTCCATTTCATCTAGGTTATCTAATTTGTTGGTGTCCTGATGTTCCTAGTATCTTCTTATAGTCCTGTTTATTTCAGTGGGGTCTGTATTAGTGTCCTTTCTTTTATTTCTGATTTTAGTTATTTGTGTCCTGTCATTTTAAGTAGCTTAGCTAAAGTATTGTCCATTGTATTGATATTTTTAAAGAACTAATTTTTGGTTTTGTTGATTTTCTCCATTTTTTTTCTATTCTGTATTTCACATCTCTCTCTAATCATTATTTCCTTCCTTTTGCTTGTTTTGGGTTAAATTTGCTCTTCTTTTTCTACTTCCTTCTGTTTTGATGTTAGTTCTCTTATTTGAAATCTTTATAGCATTTTAGAGCTATAAATTTCCCTCTTAGGATTATGTTGGCTGCATCCCCTAAGTTATGGTATGTTGTGTTTTCATCTTCATTCACCTGCAGGTATTTCCAAATTTCCCTCATGATTTCCACTTCAACCCACTGATATTTAATAGTATGTTGTTTATTTCCACATATTTGTGAATTTTCCATTTCTCCCTCAGTTATTGATTTCTAGCTTCACTCTGTTGTGGTTTGAGTAGATATATAGTATGATTTCAATATTTTTGAATTTTTGGAGGCTTGTTTTCTGACCTAAGATATCATTTCTTCTGGAAAATGATCCTTGTGAACTAGAGAAGAATGGGTATTCTGTTGCTGTTAGGTGAAGTTTTCTCTCTCTCTTTCTCTCTCTCTCTCTATATATATAAGGGTCTAATTGGTCTAGAGTATAATTCAAGTCTCCCAATTCTTTATTGACTTTCTGTCTAGATGTTCTTACATTATTGAAAGTGGTCTATTGCAGCCTCCTGTTATTAATGTAAAACCATCTACTTCTCATGTCAAATCTGTCAATTTGCTTCCTATATTTTGGGGGCTCTGCTGTTAGGTGAATATATTCTTAAAATT
>PVKY010004309.1:0-19524 GCA_004027775.1 Bradypus variegatus
TTTCTAGCCGTGTGCAAAGTAACCATATTTTTTTAATTTATGGGTGTTATGCTTAGTCAGTCTTGGAAAATCTTTTAAAACCTCCGATTTGCCTTATGTAAAATTAAAAATAATCTGCATTAGTAGTAGTTTTTTCACCTTGCCAGCGGCTTTCCAAAACAGTAAATTGGAGACTTAAGAATATTGTTGGCATCCTTGATACCAAATGCCTCAAATAATAAGTAGGTATATTAATTTTTATAAAGTTAAGATGAGTCAACCTCAGTGTTTCCATCCAAAATTTTAAAATGTATTTTCCTAGACAAATTTCATTTTGTAATTATTTGCAAATTAATATAATTAGTATAGAAATATGATAAACTTGTGGAAAATAGAGGCAGAAGAGGTAGTACACATCCTTCTTATCATAGTCTTTCTGTTTAAATTTAATTATTAATAATTTTTATCATAAAAATTATCTTTGCCAAAAACCTAAGTAATTTCAAATGAAAAGAACCATGCTTTTAAACTGCAGCTTTGTTCCTAACCTATTGTTGTGACATAAAACATTTTCAGATCACATTTATAATGTGTATTATTTATACTAGCAGATTTTTCTGAAACTCAGTTGAGTGAGTTTGATCATTGTAAAATCAAAAAGAAAAACTGATCAGCTACTACCACGTGTGAGTTGCATCTCTGGCATGTCAGTTTTGCATTAGTGGCCCCAGTTTGATGTGCCTCCTTGGTCACAGCACGACCTTCACCCCTGACTTCTCCAGGGACTGGAAGAGACCATTCGTGTCTCCTCATATCTGGCTAAAACAGATGAGGCATTTTTGCTAAAATGTATTTGTATTAATGCAAAATGTATGGATTTTCTTTCTGAGATACAGACAGATATTTAATTTTATTTTAAATCACTTATAGTAAATTATATTATTAGAGCTCTGGTTTCAGCCACTAACTGTGAAGAACAGCATTGGCCTTTCCAGAGTGCTTCAGAGAATCGTTCATATCTTTAAACACCATCACACAGAAATAATTATCTTTGGCGGTTTTAGAAAAAGGGCGAGCTCCAATGAAGAGAGGAGAGTGGGGGGTAGAGAAGTTGGATTCAGGCTTGTTGAATAGCTTTGAGAAGAGTGAATTACCCAATGAGCCCAACTTTGGGCTTTTTTTACCCTAAGACCTAGGAAGTGAAATTTGTGTGCTGATATGGTTGTAGCTAATAGCAACTGGTCAGTACATTAGCAGATTTTAAGTATTATTACAGTCTCTCCTAACATCTTTTAATGGCCTCAAGCTTCTAATGTTAAAATATACTGGAGAAAATTTTCCCTGTTTATTCTTTGTAATGATTGTTTTATAATATGAAAATGAAGGAAAATGCCTCTAGGAAAAAGTTGTGTCTTAAATCATTGCCTTTAGAAGATAATGTCTTTGCTACATTGTTTATGGTATGATTTTTAATTAAGTTATGATTTAATACATTATACCTGTTGCTTTGTATCTGCAAAGTTAAAATAGGCACTTGAAGACAATTAAAACATTTCTTTCGATGAGTAATCTGGGACAGCAAACTGGGTTCTAATAGCTGTTGAATCTGTGTTCCCATGTAAACTGTACACCAAGTGCCAGTCAGCCCATGCCAATTAGTGCTCGCGTTGCTAGGTCACCGTGGTCAATTGAAAGCTGCATCAATAGAACTTGAAAAGGTTTCCTCCCAATCAGACCTTCTGACATATTGAGCAGAATAATGGATGGGAAAAAACAGCCAAGTCCCCTACCCTGGATTCAAAATACTCAGCAGTAAGAATTCATTTGCAACCTGCAATTAACTAGAAAGAATGGACTCCAAGAACAAGTCTGGACATTTTAGAACATAAAGCGTCATTCTCCTGCGTTCGACATGTTTGCTCTTTGTATAGACAGCACCTTAAATGTAGCCCACTTGGTGATCTTGGGTCCAAATCTTTAAGTGGCTAAAAAAGGAAATTTCATAATTGAAAATGAACAAAATTGTTAAAAGTCAGACCTTCTGGTTCAGCTGAGTTTAAATACCCTTTTTAAACAAATGCTGATACTTTACAAAACATGTCACATTCCTGGATGTAGGAGACATTACACTGGATATGAGAGACATAAAAGCCATTTTGTTACTGTATAACCCCTACAACAATTCTGGGCAAATTACATTGTCCTAAAATTTGGAGATGATACCTGCCAGTTCCAGGCTTCTTGCTGTATAGCAGGCTTGACTTCTAATGCAAACATGTTTTTCCACAGAGGTCCTCAGGCGGAACCTCTGCTCCCGTGGAACCGTATGCTCCAAGCTCAAAATGCAGCCTTCCAGCCAAACCAGTACCAGCTCCTAGCTGGGCCTGGTGGATATCCTCCCAGACGTGATGATCGTGGAGGAAGGCAGGTAATAAAGTGCAATCATGGAATGAAAAGCTCATTTTGTAATTAAACATGCCTCTCAGGATACTGGATTTCCTTACAAACATTTATGGATAAGATACTGATAGAGTAGCTCAGCTGAACTTGGGTCCATTATTAAAAATGTATATAGGGTAAATACCTGCCTCACAAAATAGGTTATACCTTAAAGATCCTGGAGAGTTTCCACCCCAAAAGCTCTTTTTCATGGCAATCAGTCATAATTTAGCACAAACATGCTCAGTCCCCCAAACACATTTTTTTTCCCTTTAAGGATATTGTTCTTTGTTTTAATAGATCCCCCAAAATAGATGATGATTTTGTGGAAGCTGAAAGTAAGAATACCTTTTCAGCTGTTGTCATTATTCATCTTTGAAGTCTCCTTGATTCAGCTGACATCCCCCATAGAAAGAACTCTCTCCTTGATAATTTTTCACATATTTCTCTACCATATTTAAACAGCTTGTACCATTGGATGAGCATAATATTTCCTAGGTAAATTTAGCAGAATTGAGCTTTGCTGTTAGTTCATTTCCCTCCCTTTGTAGCATCCAACAACATTTAAAACCGAGATCTGTTTGCCTGAATGTCCCCAGCAGGCTGACACCCTGGCCACTATTTGTGTCCTCTTTAATTGAATACTTGCCAGATAACAGGATTGGATAGCTGTGATTCTGTGTGTGTGTTTCTGTGGAGTTTGGCTCTTGCAGTAAAGGTGAAGTGTTTTTTAAATCACTTACCTGGTGTTGCCTACAGGCCTCTTTGTATGCTAATTTTGAGTTCTTGCCCCTGTGTAAGACCTCTAATTCTGTTCCTCTCTTCTAGTAGTTAAAGACCTATATACCTTTTGGTGTATTCTTGCAAGTCTCTGTACACCTTACAAGAAAATAGCCACCTTAATTGCAACTAGTTAGTACCTTTTAAGAGGATTTTGTTACATTTCTTTAAAATAAGTTCATAGGAATTTTGGTTTCAATAGTATCAGCCTAAGACCTCAAAAAATCCTGTCACTAGGTCAGGACTGTTTTTGCCACTAGAGTTGAGATGAGACTAGGCAATTTAAATAGAATATTTTTTTTTGAAATGATGACATTTCATATCTGGAAGAAACCTTGGAGAATGTGAATCCAGCCACTGCAAAAATTTTCTAAGTCAAGAACTGAAACCCTCGCCTTCATCCAGTTTGGCAGCAGTGCTGAGGAGGGGCTTTGACTGCCCTGAATGGTGAACCCAGCTCATTGTGCTTTACTGCCTCTTTTAGAGGAAGAAAGCTTCCCTTAAAGGAACTCTGCTGTGATGGGAAGTAAAATCCTTATTTACTTAGAAGATATAAACCAACTGGTAAATATTTAATTCTTTCAGGACCTTTTGAAAATATATTTCTTTTTTTCCCTGTGTTTTTTCTACTGAAATACTTTGTATTAAATCACAATGTTGGAAGCACTGTTAAATTGCAAACACGCATTGTTAAAAACATAGAGTTATGACTTCACTATATTTTTAGTGAAGTTTATGTGGATAAATAAGGCCTTAGCCTACTTTGTGGCCTTGAGGTCTGCACATATTCATATTATAATTTAAACTATTTCAGTGCTCTTAGTGGCAAAATGAGGGGAGGGGGGGTGTTTGGGGGGTGTTCATTGTAGCACCCTGGTGGCCTAGGAAAGAAATTATGATGGGAAGGCTGAGGCACTGATACTGTGTTCTACAAATATGTTATTTGCCAACATACTGGGATATGTTATGAATGTCACCAGTAATTGATTATGTAATAACCTAGTGTGTTACTGTGTATTGCTAAATAACCCCTACAACTAATTGCTCGTAAGGCTCTAACTTATTTATTAGCAAGCTCTTGCCTTGGTTAAGCAGAGTGGCTTTCCTTTTATAATGTCTAAATAGGATATGGGCACCTTGCCATCATATGACTTGAATTACTGCTGGGATTGGTGGGGAGGATTGAGACCACTGCTGTCTATATATGTTGTTGGCACAGAGCATTCAACTATTTCACAACTATTTCATATATATGCATTTTTGGAAATTTCTTGAATGGTGGTTTAAAATTGTTTGTTTGGTCAGTTTCCAGTGATGGCATTTGTGCTGGTGTCCAACTTTGAATCAAGTGTTATAAAAGCTTTGGATCAAAAGTGCTTCCTTATGGAGACCTTCCATGTGCTGTCCTTTTAAGACATATTTAGCTTCTTTCTCATGTGTTTTTCCATAGAGAAAATCAATTTCTTTGCAAGTGTATTAATCCAGAAAATAAACTCTTTGTTTTGTTTATTTTCAGGGATATCCCAGAGAAGGAAGGAAATACCCTTTGCCACCTCCCTCAGGAAGATACAATTGGAATTAGGCTTTTGTAAAGCTTTCCCAAATCCTTTTCATCATTCTACAGTTTTATGCTATTTGTGGAAAGGAGATTTCTTTCTCAAGTAGTAGTTTTTAATAAAATCACAGTACTTTGTGTATTTCTTTTAAAGGTGTATATTTCTACTGATCTGATCTCACTGTTTTATGTTTCTTTCCAAAGATGTGTGCTGCATAATACAGTGGATCTGAAATATTGCTTCTAAAACACATTTGTTGAAGTTGGAGTACTGGCTTTTCATTATGGTTAAAATTCAAACCAGCTGTGGATTTCAAAACACAGTATATTCTAGATCATCTAAGATCCATGGTGATTTTTAATGCACAAGAATTAGGTATGAACTCTTGAGCTGGAGCCCTCAGCCAACTGGACTGGATATGTTTAAGACAAACTTGTTCAGTATGTCTTTGGAAACATTTCATTAATGTACTTGTCTAATGAAACTTTCTGGACTTTAGTAAAAAAAAAAAAAGTTAAACTTTTAACCCTGGTCTTGTGTTATTTTTTTAGTAGCATTTAAACTTTAAAAATCTTGGCCAAGTATGTTTTTTAAATCAACTTTTGCAGAAAACAATTCATTTCTACAATTGGATGTCATAAAGCAGATAAATGAAGAGGTAGATTTTAAGAGGATGTAGTTAGCAAGACAACCCGACAAAAGCTTTTATTTTTTTATATTAGTATGTCAGCTAATGATTTGGCTAACTATATCATCTTTGTGATAATAAGTTATTTACATTTTTACAAATTTCATGTATACTTGTGCTCCAGTTTAAGCACTTGTTTTAAATCTTTAAGAAAAAGTTGAAAATTTTAACTCATAGCTTAATAGTCCATGTTGTTTACCCTATTTTTTTGTATTATTTCATAATAGATTTCAATTTGTACTCCCACCCCTCACCCCCACCCCAAACATTCCATGATTCCTTAAATTTATGTTTGAAGTTCACATACAGCAATTTGATATGCATTCTCATTTGATTGTCAAAACAAATTCAGACACACTGCTTTGTTTCCATTTTTCCATCTTAGCCTAAGATTGTAAATAAAGGTTTCTCTTTGATCTAGTGTAGGACATTTTTCCTTTAATTATCAGCTAAGGCACAATTGCTAATCTTAGTCAACATGGAAAAAATCCTATCATTAACCTTAAAGAGGAAGTTATTTTGAAGCTGTTGAGTTCATAGCAAGTGATAGGTGAGTAGAGCAGGATCCTTTATTGTTGAGACCGTTTCTCCACTAGAAATTAACACATTATGTATTACCTTAACCTCACATTTAAGTGATAAATGCCTTCTGATGTTAAAATTTCTCTGTAGTTTATCTCCCAAGTATTAATGGATAGCCACCTAAATAAAGTATTGTAAATTCTGAAGACTTATGTCTCTGTTTATTGCTTCATAGGTACCCCAAATCGACACTTCTACCCTTTATATTTTCTCCGTCTTTAGTTTTGTTTTAAACTATTATGAGACTGTCTAAAATAATTCAGTTTTTGGCTTGGCTTTTCCACAATCCCATGAATGTTTAAAGTGTTTTGAAATTCTGACTGCCAGCTAGCTGCCCTCCCTTCTGGGCCTGCACCTCACTTCAGGGCTGCCAGGTTCCTTCACCCTTGTTTCTTTGGTCATTCCCTTCTCCATCTCTTTTTCAGCTTGCCCCCGCTTGGAACTTCCAGAAAAGTGTCCTGTTACTTCAACATGTACTGCTTTATAAAATGTTCTCTCCGTATTCTGATGTAAAAATGAAATCAAAGGGCCAATTTTAAGTAATTGTTTTCCATTATGTTATCTTGATATAGGGCACATATTTTCGGGGTATCCTACTAAGATATTTAAAAATCTCAGCGCCTGCAAACAGCCTGACTATATGGTGGCGCTAATGGCCCCTAATGAGCCGGTGTCTTCCTTTTAAAGATTAAATGAGGTATTGTGTGTTAAAGCACTTGGTTAACCACGTAGCCGCCCACAAACCGGTATTAGATTGCCATTTAGCCTGACAGAAGCAAATTGGGTGTAATGACCGATAAGTTAATGTTTTTGCGTGATGACGGGGTGGGACTGGCGGTCCCGAGCTCGCGTTTCTTCGCGACCGCCTCGGAGTTCGGGTGCGCCTCCGCCCGGCCGGGCCGGAACCCCCGCGCGGTGGCTTCGCAGCTGGGGGCGAGGGCGGAGGCGGGAGCCGCGGGCCTGAGGCCGCGCGCCGGGGACAGATTCAAGGCCCTGGGTCCCCGGCCCCATCCCCTCTGCGGGGTCCGGAAGCGCTCAGCCTTGAGCGCCCGCGTCCGGACCCGGGAGCCCAGCGAGCGGGAGTCACCGACCTCCGGCCTTCGGACGGCTGTGCGCCGCGAGGCCACCAGACCCAGCCCGTAGTCCCGTGCCATCACGCCGGGCCCCGGGGTGCCGTGCTGCAGCTTCGCCACCTGCCCAAGCTCATCTCAACGCCTGCAAACGCCGAACCTGAAAGAATAGCGTCAAGGTTCCTTTTTCCGAGGCTGCTGTTTTACGTTCTGAGCTCTGATTGCAATCAAATTTAGCTATGCTTAGACATCTAATAGCTGGACATTGTTCGAAGTCAACTCGGATTCCCCATTCCCAGACGGCGGAGTGGCAGTCTACTCCCAAGCCACTGGTCCGACGTCTCCTCCTACCCACCCTAAAAGGGTAATGGAGCCGAGAGCATCCCTATTTCTCCAGGAGAAAGGCCGGCGAACTCATAAAATAACAAATGGCCCATTTTCGATGGATTATTCCTCCATTCCGGGTGAAGTGTTGCTTGTTTTCCCCACAGCTTTTTTATGGAATGAGGGCCAAAAAAAAAAAAAAGCTTCCATGTGTGAAATGGGAAGTCATTACTGCGAAACAGTTTGCACAATTTAGATTTAGGCAATTTTAGTGGATAAACTTTTATTAGCAGTCACCAACATAATCACTGAAAAAGATTACATGGAGGTTTTTTTTTTAAGCGTAAATAAAAGGCATTTCATACAAAAACCTCTCCCAGAAGCTTCTATTACCTCTAAACTTAAAAATAATAAAAGAGATCTTAACATTACAAAATTATCTCAATACTTACTGCATAGAGTGAATTCCTGAACGGATGGTATTCCCGTGCCTGGGCATCTTCTTTAAATCTTCCCCAGATGATCACCAGTTCTCACTAATAGCAAAAGGCTATTAATTTATTTTCATAAAATGTATCTCAGTTCCTGTCCCACTGCATTTGGGGATGGAAAGTAGAAGTGTTTTGAAACACTGGACTCAATTAACATATAGCGTGTCATCCACCCATTTCAGTGTTATGCTAAACAGCCAGAGAATATCATACATGTTTTCAATGGCATCTGAAATTTATGTTGCCACCACATAATGCATTTTTTTCCAATGCACAAATTCATACCTAAAAATCCAATCGATGTACAATTTTAGTTCCCAAATGTATTTTGAAAGTCTTTCTAAATAATCAGACTTCAATGCAGTTAACAAAGCAAGCCTAGGGAAGGTACTCCCTTTAAATTGAAAGTAAACAGTTGCTAGTGGAATGGAGTTTGAGCACAACATCTGTGTTGATAGAAGTCAGATTGACTACTTGTATTGGCCATTAGGTTTTAGTTCTAAGCAAAGCCTTAAATAGAAGACAACTGGGTTACACCCCCACCATTCCATATACAAAGGCACCCTTCTTGTGTCCTTCAAAATCACACACACACACACACACACACACACACACACTTTACTTCAATTTACATCCCAACACAGATTACAAAAAAGTACCTGTGATCCCTGCCGTTCCTCACTGCAAATTTGAGTCTGGGTTTGGGTTTCTGCTCCTCAATGGAAAAGATAAATTAGATTGTTGCAAAACCTCAAAACCCTTAGGAAAATGTCACATCTGCAGAGTTAGCATTTCTGAAGCCGAGTTTTGCTGTGGCCTCTGCAAACTTTGAGGGGGCTTTGTTCCACTCAGACCCTGTGGCCAGTCCTTTTTGGTTGCGAAGACACTTATCATCCTCTTCAGTTAATGAGTTTCACCTAGTCTGACCATTTGTGTTTTTATAAAAGATCTGCAAAGCACTAATTGCAAAAAAAAAGAAAAAAAGAAAAGGAAAAAGCTCTCATTTTGCAGTAATTCTGGAATTCTACAGTAAAAACATTTTCTATTTTCATGTTGCAGGAATAAAAACTTTTTCCTAATTTTAGGATGTACATATACAAACTCAGTACTTCTCTGAGTGCAGAATGTTAAGCCCTCTGCAGCAATTACTTCTAGCTTGGGTCTTTTACTGCTATTAATGTTGCAAGGGGAAGATATGCCTATACCAAATACACTTTGAGAAAATAATGTACAAAGAAGATCATTTCTATTTAACGATCATTTATTTTTTATAGCATTCGTCTAGTAGTTCTTCATTCGGCAAATAAATTATCAAGGAAAAAGTGTCCATGAGGATTCATTTTCTTTAAATATGTTACCTGGAGCCCTTGGTCCATGAGCTATTATTGTTTTTGTAGGTGTTGGGCTGTAAAAACAAAAAACAAACAAACAAAAAACTTACTGCAATCCAAGTGGACTTTTAGAACACATTTTCCAGAAGTAAAGTTTCAGAATTCTGGTACTAACACAAGGGAATCAAATCTACATAAACAAGCATTTTTAAATGTGACACTAGTAATAGTTATTCTGGCTTGGATAACATTTCTAATGTCAATCCCATTTATATGC
Source organism: Bradypus variegatus (assembly GCA_004027775.1). NCBI lineage: Eukaryota > Metazoa > Chordata > Mammalia > Pilosa > Bradypodidae > Bradypus > Bradypus variegatus. The sequence goes on from PVKY010004309.1 coordinate 9,518, forward strand.
AAAAATCCAAGTTGGAAGAATAATCTGTAGAAGTATTACATTGTTCGATTTTTCTGTCCATATTATTTCTTCTTCTGTGAAATGTTTTAAAAAGTAGAGCTCATTTCCCAAAAACGCATTTAGCCCCCTTGAGAAAGGGCAAACCCTTAATTCTTTAAGGGGACTGGAGTTATTTTTATAAAACATTTACCATTTCAAAATATAGCTTAGAGAACATGATAGTTTAACTTCCTAAGGATTCACTTTGCACTTTCAAAAAAACACTCCAACAACGAAGTAAAATAAAATGTTTCAGCTAGAGCTGTAACTCTAAAACCTCAAATGTAAAAGAGGCTTGTGGTTTCTAGTAACTAGTTATGATCATTTATAAATCATCTTTTATCCATCCAATTTCTTTACATAATTTTAGGAGCTCAAGTTCTAGAGTTCCTTTTAACTTTTTTTACTCCAATACCGATTATTTAAATCATGAGTAAACTGGTTTGGGTTACATCATGCCAACTGGTGTAATAAAAAAACACACATACCCCTATAATGAAAAAGAAATGGCCACTTGACTTTTGGGAAAAAAGTACTTAAGATTCTTTTAAGTTATATTTAAATATCGATTTGAAACATAGGAAATATAAATTGGCATATTAAAGAGTAAATATATTGTACAATAAAACACCAACAAAATCGGTGTGCACCCTCCGTTAAGTTCTAAATATGATAAAAAATTATGAACATTTTAGTTACTTATTCTTTACATCATGATTACAATTCAATAAATTATCTCTCTTCGTCTTGACTGTGCTTTCAAATATAAATTCATTAACTGCTATCCATTTTACTTGCTTGCTCTAGTACTTTATCAAGGTATTCAAATTCAAACAAGAAAACATTCAGCAAGTGTAAATAACATGTCTACAGAAGGATGGGATGTATTTATTTTCTTGGTTGATTTTTGGGAGACCTGATTCCGTATAAAGAGTTTACAACTCATTTTCCTTAAAATGAACAGCATCTTAGGAAAAAAATTCTCTTTGAGGGTAATAGACAAACACTCATTTGCCCAATAATGATCAAAACATTTTGAAATCTGCATTACATTTAAAAAGCTACATCAATCAATAAAACCGGTATTTTGATTATTTTATTCTATTTTTCTATTACCTAAACGGCAATATGGTGCTATGTGCATGATCCACCTTGACCTACAATTCAATTTACTTTCAATCAAACATTAATGAAATTGCACTTGGGGGGTGGGGTAGTGCTTCGAAAATCAATCTTCCGAGATAAGTTCTATTTGCAAAAGGATTCATTGTTAAAGCTGGGTTGATGTTTAGAGCTATAAACACCAACAAAATTTCCAACTTTTAAAACTCTAAGCGCTTTGGTTAGGAACGTGGTGGACGTGGACTCAGCCAGCTCTTCGCATAATTTGAGAAACTCTGGAACAAGGAATCTGCAACTCAAAGCCCCGTGGCGTGAGGGTCAGTCCCCGGGACTGTCGCTGAGCCCTACCCCCGGGTTCAGGTTGGGAGCACGCCCCTCTCCATGGCCGGTTCGTTTTAGATCGCCAGGTACACATGTCGATTACCGCACGTTTCCTTATTGTCCTCGCAGTACCATCAGGCCGTAAGCAGGACCCCGCCCCGGGGGACCCGCCCGGTCACCAAGTCCTGCCATAGAGCAGGTTGGCGCCGAGCACGCCGCCGCCGTAGTCCCCGGCGGCTGTGTCCAAGGCCGCTAGGCTGCCCCCCGGGCCGTGCAGCGCGGGCGGGCTGGGCGACAGCTCCTCGAGCTCGGGCGCCGGCGTCGAGGCGGGCGGCTGCGGGCCGGCGGGGCCGGGCGTCGGCGTGCCCGCGCCGTTCTGGCACGGCTTGCCGTCCTTGACCAGCACCGGCACGGCCACGCGGCGCGGCGACGGCGGGCCCAGGCCGCCCTCCTGCTGCAGCTGCTGCGCCGCCTTGTCCTTGGCCTGCCGCTTCATCTTGTAGCGGTGGTTCTGGAACCAGATCTTAACCTGCGTCGGCGTCAGGTGAATCATGCTGGCCAGGTGTTCGCGCTCGGGCGCCGACAGGTACTTCTGCTGCTTGAAGCGCCGCTCCAGCTCGTAGACCTGAGCCTGCGAGAAGAGCACGCGGCGCTTCCTTCGCGGTGCTGCCCCCGCTGCCGCCGTGTGCAGCGGCGCCAGCGACTTGGCGGCGTCGGCGATGCCCGTCAGTGACCCCATGCCGGCCACGTTCACGCCCGCCGACGGCCCCATGAACCTGGAGACTGGGGAGGGGGCCCGAAGGGGGGCGGCCGGTGAGCGCCAGGGTGCTGGGAGTCCGCTCCCGCCGCCCCGCTTTCCTCACACCCGCGACGGGCAGCGCCCGGGCCTGACCCCAGCAACCCCTGCGCCCCACGGGCCGGGTCCCAGGACACCCCGCGCGCTCCGGGCCCGGCACCCACCGCGCGCCCCGGGCCGGGCTCTCCACCCCTCCCCTCGCGTGCTTCGGATTGTGGCGGGAAAAGCCTGCGCCGCCCGTCGGCCCCGCTCACTTGACGAGTAGCGCGGGTCCGGGTTGGCGCCGTACCATCCGGTGGCCGCGGCCGCGCCGCCCCGCATGCCGTCCGAGTACGCGGGCAGCTCGCCCATGTTGCCCAAACCGCCGTTGCAGTAGCCGCCCATGGCGCCGTGCGGGAACTGCGAGACGCCCGGCGGCATGTGGTAGGTGGCGGCTGCCGCTGCCGCCGCCGCTGCCGCCGCCGCCGCCGCCGCCGCGTTGTGGCCCGCCATGGCGTGGGGCGGCTGCAAGCCCGCCACGGCCGCGGCCTGCGAGGAGGGGCCGGGCGGCGGCGCGCGGTAGGCGGCGGCGGCGGCCGCGGCCCCCAGGGGCGCCCCCAAGCCGGGCGGCGCGCCGTCCATGGCGCCGCCGAACTTCTTGTAGGTCTCCTCGATGGGGCTCAGGATGTCGGAAACGGAGAAGGGCGTCGTGTGCTTGGGGCTCAACGACATGGCTCGGCGGACGGCCAGGTAGGGGGACCCGGGGCGGGCGCCCGTCGCCGCCACCTCGGCCGCGGCGGCAGCGCTTGTGACTTGGTGTCGGCGGCGCGGCGAGCCCCGGGAGCTGCGGGATCTGGGGTTTATTTTAGTCCCGCGCCAGATTTACGACAGACTCGGGGGGCGGAGCAACATCCCAAACGAGCAAACAATGGTCATTGACATCTTTTTCCCTCTACTCCCCCCACCCCCTTCCCGTAATGGAGGCAAAAATGGTAAAGGGGGCACTTGGGTTTTTCGTAGAAAGATCGCTCTCCATTGCTTACTCCATCCTTCTCGCCTTTAGCCCAGGCATTCACCCCAGTCCTCGAACCCCAGAAATAGAAACCAGGAGGCGGGCGTCTAGGCTTGCAGTGAAGGACTCCGCGCGTCTCCCTATCCCTACACCAGTTTTCCTGCAGTGACTCCGTAGCAAAGTGCAGTGCTGTGGATATCCAGCAGTGCTGCTAAATTGGGGGGGGGGCGTTGGTTTGCAGGGCTCGCCTTACCCTCTCCAGCTACAAGCCCCTCATTCGGTCCATCATCTAAAGTGTTAAAAGGGGGGGGAACTCTTGGGTCCTAAGAGCGCCTAAAGAGAAGAGGTACAATGACCGTCCTCTGCCATTGTAGCGCTCCCTAATTTGTGCATCTTTACACCCTTAAGAATCATTTTGTGGGCAACCAAACGGGAACTTCCAAATTAGCTCCAAGTATCCAAAGCCAAAGAAGAGAGAAAACACACACAGGGAGACACTCTCAAATACGCAGATGCTAACTTGTAAGTATTCTGCTTTTACTCTATGGGAATGGAAGTTGGAAACGGGATAGAGGGTGCATTTTTCTTTGCTAAAATGTTTCTTGTTCAATTTGCACCTGTAAAATTGTTTACTGCTTTCCTTTTCCTTTGTTTTTCCTTTCCTTTCCATCCCCTCCCTCCCTCCTTCCTTCCCTTCCTTCCTCTTTCTTTCCTTCTTTACCTTTCTCCTTTTCTCCCTTTTCCTCTCTTTCTCTCTCTTCTTTCTCTTTCCTTTCCTAATTAAAAATCAACTTACGGTTCATTCTCGTGTCACTATCCTGGGCAAAAAGAAGAGAGAGAAAAAAGCCTTGAAAACCCAAAATATTTCTAGCTGTTTGCCATGGGTCTTTTTGCTGTCAGATAACTCTAACCTGTTCAAGGAATATGAAATTGATGCAGAAATCAAGAGAAAATGGTAGCTTCCTCTTGAAAAATACAAAACCATCGATAAACTGACGTTTTTAAAAGTTGGTCATCTTTTGATTCACAAATTTCCCTTCATAGCCAAGAAGAATTTAGACATGGTAAACCCTTCACCAAATGCTGAACAGGACAAAGAATAAGACAAAACTAGTGTGTAAAGCATACGGACTAAATTTTGAAAGCAATTTTGCAGTTAAGAAAAAAAATGGTAACTAGAAATGAAGATACAAAAATATTTAGGGTTTCTGAAGACTGGTGGCAGAAGAAAGAAAAATGAGGGTACTTTCTTAGGCAAGATTTTTTTTTTTTTAAAGGAAAGGAGGAAAAGAGTGTGTTAAAAAATGATGTCTTGAAAGTGAGAACAGTGTTACCTATTTCTTTTCCTGCTTGGCTCATCTCTTTGATTGGAAATTCCTCAGTGGTTTTGCTCTTACTTTTTAAATCATGTTTTTGTCCATCTCAGTGTAGTTTTCTAAAGAATCTGCCCCCTTTTTGGGGAAAATAGGGGCAGCATGGGGAGAAAGTGAGAAACAGGCAAGTTTGTAGAGTAGCATTTTTAAATATTGAAAGAATAAAATGCAAGGTTAAAGGAATTGTTTGCAGACATTAGTTTTTTACTTAGCAAGACTAGCGTTGCTGCGATTTTAACATGATGCTACTTTTACAGGTCTCTTCTGAACTTGAAACACTTGGGCTAGGTCTTCACCCTCACCTGCACTGGAATTGCCTACTCTTTTATTATTATTATTATTATTATTATTATTTTAACTAACAATACAAAGGATCATTTATATATGTGTTTAAATAGTTGCTGGAATCTTTCTCAGAACTGCAGTTTGGCTTTTAAGGTTTTTGTTCAATTTCAAATTGTATTGTTAAATTTACTTATTAGCATATATAAAAAATAGTAGAAAGCCTTGGCATTTCAAACTTTCCTCAGACAACAGGGTAAGTGAAAATAGTTGCGTTATAATATCTTTGATTATACAAGTCACTTGTGAATAATTACGTTTTACTTTTCAAGTTCAAACGTATTTCAGAAATGAAACCATGTTGATAAGTCGTCCAAACTGAAACTATAATAATTTTTTCTGGATGATTATTTGCCCTGTTTTCAAGCTGTTCATGTCATCTTGTCTAATTTTATCCACAGAACTTTGTACAGCAATTCAGATCAAGTGGTTATACTATGAGTTGTTGCTTATTTTGTTTTTCAATTGTATTGGGTCCTGCTACAAGTGCATTTACATCTGGAAGGCTCCTATCTTTAAATAAAAGAGCACTTTATCATATCTGGAGGTTGTCTGCAGAGAGTCACTTTCTGACTGCTTAGGAGCTTGATATACCAAACAGTACTCCTTCACTGGAGGTGAACAGTTCTGAAACAAACCCCACAGTCTTCCACATTTCTCCTGTCAATTATTTGTGTCACATTCTGGAAATCACATGCCCAAATGCTGAAAATACTGTGTGGATTTGTATAGAAGCTTCTGAAAATAGGTGTAATCTGGAGAGTGGTTATCTACATTTATGTACATGCACAAATTAAAATTATCCAATTGATATTCCATTGACGCTTGTCGTCAAATTCATGCCATCAGATTGTTGTTTGCCCAAATTACGTATGGGAGTTTATACTCAGTAGAGTCTTAAATACTTTTGAGTAAATTGGGTTTCACAGGAAATGTGTTTCTCAGAAATGTTTTATCGTTGGGCTTTTGTTTTCCTTAAAAACAATGCTGACACTCCACAAAAAATGCAAGTGCCATCAAAGGGAATACTGTGAAGAGATGTCCCTCCCACTCCCGTCCTGCAGCCTCTCAGCTCGCCTCCTCTGAGGCAGTCACTGTTACCTGTTCATCTGGGATAGTCATCTTGAAGCGTCTACCACTTAACACACTAGGGGTACATGCTGTATATGGTGTTCTGAATCTTGCTTTTTTCATAGTTTAATGTTTTGTTTTGTTTTTTAGCTTCACACATCAGACTTAATATAGAAAACTTAACAAATAGACTGTGGTGGACAGAAAATTTTCCTAGACAGATGATTCATAGATGCCAGATATATGGAGCTTTCCAGTAGGATGTCTTGGCATTCTGACAAAATTGTGGTGTTCATTGAAAATCTCTGATGTGTTAGTTAACCTTAGGGCCAAAATTATTTAGCAAAAAAAATTCTGAACTAGCAGTCTTTCCCAGAGTTGGGATTTGCTCTTGTCAGACAGCCTCAGAGAAAGGGAGCTGAGAGATATAGAGAAACCTTTTCTGGAATACCCAGTTTGAAGTGGGGTTCCAGTCAGTGCTTAGAGGGAAATTTTGTTTTTTTTCTAGGGTGACAGATTTCTCATGTGCCCTGGATCGTCTCATAAAAACAAACTGTGTTTGAAAATATAACTTCCTGCTTTATGCTTGGGGACTTAAGTTTTCAGGAGTGAGATGCTTCCTACCTTTGTGGTTAGTTGAGAATACTTGTGAAAGAATTTGATTAATAAAATTCTCATTTCTGGAAGTAGCTTTAAAATAACATCATTGCAGTTGGGAAGGAATAAGGAGATATGTCATGGGTACTAATATTTTGCAGCAAAATTCAAGATATAAAGAAAAAACTGCTATAGAGATGAAAGTTGAAGTTTATTTTAATTATTTTTTAAAATTTTGTTGATTTCATCAGATCCTGAAATCTGGTTCGTTTTATTGTTTTTCTAGTCCTCCTAAAGGCTTTCTGTTTTAAATGTCCATTTCAAAATGTTTTAAATCTCTTATGTTACTTGTGTACTTACATTTATGTGGCTTCATTATTTCTATCTGATACTGAAATCTTTTTCATATTTTATGCACAAAAATGCAGAAAACTACTGTCTTAAATGTCTTTAACTCACCCTTTCTTGAGATTCAGTTAAGAGTGAAAATAGTTTTCTGACCAATGCTAATTCTGAACAAAGAAATCAGCTCAGAGATACATTTTATGTTAAAATGACTATTAGTAAAATGTGAGAATGGATAATAGGTGTCGAAATGTTATTGTTGTTGAAATCAGCATAATAATGAAGCCCAATTGAGTGGTTCCTATAAAAAGATTTAACAAGAAGCCTTGCCTTCTAGGGTCTAGTTATAACACCAGTTTTTATAGTTACTGTAGAGAATAACATTAGGCTACAACAGTGGAGTAAAAATATGAAAATTGACTGATATGTTGCAGTTTTCTCAACCTATAGTGGTGAACTTGAGCTAGAAATTTAAATTTTTCTGTTTTTTTAAATTAAAATTTTAAATAGTATGATATGGGGAAAACAATGGCAATATTAAAAATATGACTTTTAATTCTGAAAATCAAGTTTACTTTTAATATAGAAAATGTAAACCTTTACAATATAATGGCATTTCCATTGAACAATATCTCTGACATTTTTAGATTATTTTTCATGTTTTGGAAGGCCATTAAATGGCACTTTTATAGGAAAAAAGAATCCTTTGAATTTTGAGCAAAAGTATATTTCCATTTATTATTTTGTGTGAGCAGCTAGTCATTCTAAAGGGTCTACCATATCTTCACACATACCTGATTAGATTGAATACAGTCAGCTTTTTTTTTAAGTAAAATGCTATGCTTTTTAAACTTTTTTCTCACATTACCTCAGTTTTTCCAAATCTAAGATTTTCAGTGAATTTAATGTGTTCTTTTTCTCTCCTGCAAATCCCATTGAAGATTTGTAAACCTTACATTTAAAATTACCGATTGTTAATTATCAAAGAAGGTATCAGTCTTACACCTGAGCCAGGTTATTGGGTTATATGTTGCCACCACTTGCCTGAAGTAGAAACTCCAATTTTTGACATTTTAGTAAATTGATTATTAGACTGTTGCATTTTTAATAAAGTTTTACTTCTAATACATATTGCAGAGGAAATAACTATGACTAATGTCATTAGAGAATAATTTGCCCAATTTGGTCCTTTTTGTTCCATGTACTCTCATGTCAAGGAGATATTTAACAGATATTTGTATGTATCTGTCTGAATTCTAGGTAGAGAATTGTGCTTAGAAGGAAGAAATAGGCTAGTGTTCACCTCATGAATCATCACCAGTTTTGGTAGATTTTAAGCAATTTATTTATTGGTTCAGTAATTTGCATTAAAAAGCTTAATGCAAAGTAGTTTTAGTAATCTACTTTATTCAGCAATGAGTGCCATAAGGAGTACTAGATGGATAAAAGTTGCCTCATAAGATTTCCTTAAAAAAAAAAAAACCTAGTAAACTGAGAATCTTAAACCACAGCAAACCTGTTATATGGTCTTTAAAATTATTAATTGTTTCCCCTCAAATATCTAGCTTATAAAGCAAATTAATAATGGGATCAGACTCTTCAATAAATCTAGTAAACACTAGATTTAAGTTTTTGACCTTGCCACTGTGGAGAGAATTATGTAGGGATAATACTGAAAAGATGATTCAAACTGTTTTTGTGCTTTTCGAAATAATGGAAATTTCACAAGGTTGGCATTTAACCACAAATACCAAGTCAGAGAACTGAGAATTACTTGAGAAGATTAGTTAAATGAAAGCAACTTATCATTGGTATGCAGTATGCCTTTAAAAATTATCTAATAGAAGAAGTATATAACATTTGGGCTAGATCTTCTCTTCCAAAAAAAAAAAAAAAGGCAAAACTAACTTAACCATAAGAATACATGGTGAACTACAATAGGTGAATGCTTTTTAAAAATTATACAGTTAAAAATAGATCTTATTTATAATTATTTAAATTTCACTTTTCAGTGAGATACCTAAACCTTGAACCATGAAGGGTATATTAAGGTTGAATGTTGTACATAAGTTGTTCTAGGATTTGGGTAATGTAATAATTTATAATTTTCTTAATATTTTGTGATTTCTTATATGCTTACCATTATAAATGTATAAAATACTCTGAAAGATCTGAATGATGAAAGTGTTTCACATCTGAAGTTTCATTTTTCTACCGATAGTCTGGTATATATCATATTTCTAAAGTTCGTTCTCTTAAATGCAGTATTTCTTTAGGATAATCAGTGGTTGTGTATATGTGATTGAGCATAATTGATGAAGATAATTGATGGCAGACTGCCTTTTGCAGCTGTTACCAACAATTTGCAGAGATTAAAAGGGTAGTGGAAATGGTGGCTTTGGAATTGCTTTCTAAAGACATTGGAGGTTTGAAGAGAAACCTGGGGTTTCCAGTGCCCTCTGAAATCATTTTCAGGTAAAACCCAGGTTTAGTAGTTACAAGTGTGTCTCAAGTGCTCTGCTCAGGAAAAAATATATATGTATATATGTTTGTGTGGCATAACGAGATTAATTGGTCATGGATTATAAAGGAATAAATTAAGATGTCTATTGAATACCTATCTCGAGAGGAGAAATGGAGAATCTTTTGTATATTCAACATACATGTGGTTGCATTTAACTGCATAGGCAATAAATGAATAAAAGTAAACACTCATGAAAATCAAACACTTCTCATACCTTAGTCTAATCATGAATTGTCCTTAGCTTTCTCTACATAGATTGCCACATTTCCATATTTTTAAGCAAGTTAAGTTGTAACTGTGTCACATAGGTTTTGGAGATAAGAGACTCAGAAGGAATTATGTGAAGCAAAAAAAATTGTAATTATACATTTGTTCTTTCTCTGCCTTGATTCTTAAAGGTTATGAGGCAGTTTTAAAATATATTTAATTTAAGCATTTAGTAAGAGTCAGGAACTCATAGATCAGAGGCTTATAAAATAGGAAGGT